>JADDOH010007959.1:0-72800 GCA_016648135.1 Agrypnia vestita | reverse complement strand
AAAAATTAAAATGGAGCGACAATGTCCTCAAAGATATATCGGCCTTGGAAATTCAGAACTGGAGAGAACTGGCGCTAGACAGAAATGAGTGGAGGAAGACTCTTGAGGAGGCCAAGAACCACCAGGGGTTGTAGTGTCCACAGTGATGATGATGATAATGAATTAAAGATTCTAATGACTCTAAAAGCGATTATTTATGTATTTCTGTCAGTGAACGATTTAATGTTAGTGTTAAATATATTCTACAATTTAGAAATCTTAATATGTTTGTTATGTTATGCATAAATATTATATGGTGATTAAACGTTGGGAGTACCAGGTAATTAATTAAATTATTTCATGAAAAATTATAAACAGAGTCCATAAAAGGCATGTACGTTTCTGTAGAAATATGATTAATACATGTATAAAGAAAACTTTTACAACTTTACTCTAAATAATGTGGTATAATTAATCATAATAACAAAGTTAATAAAAAAACACCTTTTTGCTACACCCTCTTTTGAAATCGTCCCTGTCACCAGGGATGACACTTTTACTGAAAAACTAAGGCGGGAATATATTTTTATATAAATATTTATTTAATTATCACGGTATTACCGAGGTGGGAGACAAATGAAACAGGAAAAATTACTTTTTATTTATCACAAAAGTCACTGAACACGAACTTAACTGGAGTATTATTAAACAATTCAGACTAATTTCGCACTAGTTACTCATTTATAAAACACTTTATACTTGTCTTAGAATATTTATACGTCTAGGATTGCACTTATTCACTACTAAACGCTCGGCAGGTACTCTCTTAATTTATTTCGGTGGCCAAACAGAATAGCCGCTTGTCGTTTGTTTTCCGTGGATTTGTCGAACTATCGCAACAAAACGTTCGTTTCGATGGCGCAGTCAGCCTTATATGCACTTTTGGGTTTTCAGACGTTTCGCGAATTTAGTCGGCATTTCCACTATGTACTATAGACCCTTCTAGTAATTTACAATTTACTGTAAAACGACCAGAGTACTGGGAACTCCTCGATTTTGTGGAATTCCTTCTATTTCTACTGTGACAATATATTATTTGAAATCAAAAATATTTCTCGATGAGTAATTGATATCGAACTTTTTAAGTTTACTTAAAATAATTTTTCTGTTGACGTGTTACTTGTTTTGTAAGAATATTTACAATGAAATCTATTTTTAATGAAGTTATGGTTAGCGTTATCATAAATGAAATATTTATTTTTACTCCCTTTAGGTATATTAACTCGTGGCGTCTGCTTGCTTACTTGCCGGCTTGCCGTCGAAAATTTTTTGGATCGATTGTTAACCCCTTTCCCGCGATCCAATCGAGCTGAAACTTTGCAAGCAGACTCAAGGCGACGATCAAGAAGATTTATCAAATTTTCGTTAATTTTTTTATAATTATAGTATAATTTTGGATTTTTCAAATTTTTTATGTTTTTTTCATACAAGTTGTATGGATTGATATTGATATGGTTGAAATGCATATGGTATACGCGAAACCCGATAATGAGAAAGGGAGTATTGTAAAAACTTGGTTTTTATGGGTTACATTTTTATCTTATATTATTTAGAGTAAATCTTTTTATATTTTACTTTATATTATTTATAATAATTCAAATGGTGAAGGGCGGGCAGCCCTGCTCGCATCATTGCGACGCTGCTATAAAATATTATAACTTACTGTTATCCGCGTCTGGGTGCTGCCGCAGCAAAAAATGTGTTCTTTTCCGGATAATTTATTTCCTACAAGTGTTCATAAACAACGAAACTCGGCCAGTGGCCATTTTACCCACGCCCTCTATAAAAATATTTCCCGCCAAACCCGGTGAATTATCGGAGGTTAGTTCTGAATTGGGAGTGGCCCGATTCACGCCTCTATTCCCCAGCGAAAAGGATTATGTCTGCAGAGGCCACAATCCCATAGATCAAGCCGTGTGTTCCATAGATAATTCCAAAGGTATTGCGGAATTTAATCATACAAATGTGGAATATTGCAACACTGCCATCGATAGATAGCTATTAAAAATGTGTTTGTATATACAATACCCCAAATCTATAACTCTATATTGCATTAGATAATATATATTTGTATAGATTATTAAAGACATTCCAAGTTACAATCTTTTTAATTAATATTTATAAGTATTTTTTTCTTGGAGGCAGCTAGGACCCACCAAGGGTTGTAACGCTGAGGATGGATGGATTATAAGTATTTTATTAAATACATATTAATTATTTATGTATATGCTACAGTACAGACAAAATATAAATTTCGATAATGTACATATACATTAACTAACAGTGCGTACATATATACTAGTTAATGTATCGAAATTGTAAAATTATCGAAATGTAACATTATCATATTTTGTCTGTAACATATACACTTACTACGTTTAAGCTAGGAATGTTCATAGGTTTTCACGGCCACTCAGAATCTTCAGGTTTGTGTTTTCTGGGGTATTACGCCATGCTAACATGGCATAATACCCCAGAAAACACAAACCTGAAGATACGTATACGCTGCTTGCACCCGCGCAATCGCACTAACCACCAATCGCCAAATGCCTGCTGCTGTTCATACAATTTCGTTATTTTTTTAAACTGGGAATGGAAACGTTGCATACTGTACGCATCATTTTTGGAGCAATTATAATATACATACATATATTCTGAAGTGAATATGGAAAATATCTATCTTCGAAATAAATGCTGTCGTACAGACTGGATGAGCTTTTGTTTAGGACAATAGCTCTTTCACCAGACACCATCGTAGGCACGTTAATTCTCAACAGCGGGAGATGAGACAGTCTATAACAGAGAACTCTTTACAACCCCTTGATGCGAAGTAGACTCGAGAGTGGCTCGATGATTTGGGTGCCACATGAACTTACTTTCTAACGGTGGAGAAATTCCAAAGGAAATTTTTGAGATATACTAACATTTTCCTTGAATTACCCAGCCGAGTTTCTATAGGCTATGTTTAGCTACAATAGTTTAGAGGCTAGAAGGGATGTGTTTTTGATTATGTATTTTTATCGATTGTTCGCGTTATGATCGATAATCCTGAAACTATGCGGAGCATTGGTTTGTCTAATTCTGATAATTAATTACCTATGACAGCGACAACTTAGATTGTTTCACATTCCAATACACAGGATTCCAATTCAGGATCAACCTGCCGATGGTTATACCTGTTGGAATAGCTACCGCTATGAGTAATATCACTTTACATATTGATTTATTCCAAAGGGGTTTTCGGAAGCAGGATTCTTCTACAACTTTGAAAAGAGTTTCCTTTATATGTATATTCATAATTTTTATATATGTTTTCTCCGTATATTTAGGATTAAATATACAGAGATAGTTAATATTATGAGACTTTGTTTCACGTCTCTATTTTTTTCCTTAATCACATTATCGAAAAAAGTTTTCGCATCTCTATTTAAAAAAAAATGTACAAATATATTAGGTCCTTACATATGAAATTGATGTTTAGTATGGGAGGAACATAAAGCCGATTTTTTTTATTATAATATATTTATTTAATCAAAGTATGTACCATTGCTATCTATGCACTTTTGCCATCTCATAGGTAGTTCATCGATCCCTTTACTAAAAAAACCATTCGGACGGGAATCAATAAAATCTTTGAAGGCGGTTTGGACTGCCCCATCAGAGTTGAATTTTTTCCTTTGCAAGAAGTTATCCAAATTTCGAAAAAAATGGTAATCTGTTGGGGCAAGGTCCGGAGAATACGGTGGATGTCTTAGACATTCCAATTGAAGCTCCTCTAATTTGGTAGCCGTCTGTTGTGCAGTGTGTGGTCTAGCGTTATCATGAAGCAGCAGTGGCCTAGAGCGATTAACCAGCCTCGGTTGTTTAGCAGCTAGCTTTTCCATCATGGTTTGCAGTTGCTGACAATAGACATCTGCCGTAATCGTCTGGCCAGATTTAAGAAAGCTGTAGTGAACGACACCAGCACTAGTCCACCAAACGCTCACAAGTAACTTTTTTGGAGTCAATTTTCGCTTGGGGCATGGTTTGGCTGGTTCGGCAGGGTTCAGCCATTGCGATGAGCGCTTCCGATTATCGTACAGGATCCACTTTTCATCACAGGTAATGATTCGATTTAAAATCCCTTCATTATTGTGCCGGTTGAGTAATGCAACGCAGCAGTCAACGCGCGTTTGTTGATTTGCTTCACTCAATTCGTGAGGTACCCACCTTTCAAGCTTTTTCACCTTACCAATTTGCTTCAAGTGGATTAAAACAGTTTTATCACTAACACCGCAGCCTGCAGCTAACTCGGATGTGGTTTGCGATGGATCCGCTTCCACAATAGCCTTCAATTCTTCATTATCAACTTTGGTCTCCGGCCGTCCACGGGGCTTGTTCTGCAGGTCGAAATTTCCAGAACGAAAACGTTGGAACCAAAAACGCACTGTGCTTTCTTTTTCGGCACCGTCGCCATACACATCATTAATCCTTCGAGCCGTTTCTGCAGCACTGGTGCCACGGTGGAACTCGTACTCGTAAATAACGCGATATTTGATTGATATAAACTGAGTGACGCAAAGAAAAAAACAATTGAGGAAAAAACAAATGAATTATAATTTTCAAAACACAAATACATGAGTAAATAGCTGTATAAATTTGGATTTGGAATTCCTAACCAAAGAGAAGATATTTGAGATCAAATTTTCCAGTACGGCAAAACGCCAATTTCATTTGTAAGGACCTAATATACGCATTAAATTTAAGTTTGTATTATGAATACGTTGTATCTCGAAAAAGTGGCTATTGGCCGCGAAACACATTGATTATTCAATAAAGAATGGTTTTATACAAAGTATTTTCCTTCTTCTTCAAATGTAGCAAATTTATTTTGTGGTAACATAATTATAATTAATATAAATTAACTTTGTTTAAACCACTTATTTATTGAAAAAAATCAACATGTTTCAAAGCCATTGGCTTTGAAACATGTTGATTTTTTTCAATAAATAAGTGGTTTAAACAAAGTTAATTTATATTAATTAAAAGTATTTTCCTTTTGTCAATATAAATTATGTTGCCAAAGAGCTATTTTGATATTATTGAAGAAGTAGGTATGTATTATTTTTGAATTAAAAATAGAATTAAATTGAATAACTTGATTTCAAGACATATATTCCTCATAACGATGAGATTAAGGAATGCAGATACCTACTCCGTAATAATCAACAACAGGGGCATTTGATCTGGTTAGATTAGGAGGCTGCAGTATCTGGAATCTTTGTGATGAATTGGACGTAAGCGACCATGAAACACTCCTCGAAAGGTCCGAACGACCGTGAACCAATCCATAAGAGACATGAATGGCCTCATCTGGCTTCAGAGTAGAAAGTTTACAACTTGAAAGAGACTCGTATAATATTGGTCAAGATTGTTATTATCCTTCGAAGATAGCTACAGGCGGTATAATTATTTTACCGGTTGAAATTTATAAGGATTACTGTAATAATTAATGTTTTTTTCTCTCATAAACAATCATAAACAATTCTCAGACCTAAGAATTTCCTTAATTTTTTTAATTGAAATAATTACACAAATTTTACAGAAAAAATTTATAGTTTTTCCAAGGGAACATTTTCCCGAGATATTTTATTAATTTTTTGCGGATAAAACATATATTTTTTTGTATTTTAGGTAGATTTCTATATATACTATCTATTCTAGATGATCATCAATCATAACCAGGAGATAACACCATCCTTTGAAAAGCTTAATATCTTAAAGATGAATTGAATATTATTAAATGCAAATAATTTGACTGGTATTATACATTTTGTTTAAAATTAAATATACTGCACAATCCGATGCAATGGTGGCCCTCCTAGCGCAGTGGGTATGACACTAGCTTCTCACACCGAGGATTCCGGTTTCGATTCCCGGCGAGGTCACATTTAATCTATGTGATTTACTCCAGCCTGGGTACTTTGTGATGTATTTCGCTTCTGTAATTGGGCCTCCTGGCCTGTTGAAGCGTAAAAAAAATCCATTATTACATTAAGACGAGATGTATGTCTTTTTTTAGATACTGAATGGAAAAAGAAGAGAAGGAATGATGTAAAAATGTAGAAAAAATAATTTATATCCACTAGCTTGCCCCGCATTTCAACAAATATAGTCAGGATTTTCCCGGAACAAACAAACGGCCGGCCGCGAACTCATTTCCAATAATTAACCCTATTTCATCTTTTCTATGTAAGTATTCATAGATAAAAATTGTTTGTCATAGATAAATAAACAGGTAATAGGAAACAATTTTTTGTTTATTTTATAAAAGACCAGTTCTTTTAACATAATAAATAAACGTTTAAATACATTGTTGGACGTGACCGCTAGGGATCTCCTCGGAAATCCACTATTTCAGACGGGGACAAGTGAGTGGATATCTAGTCACAAAACAAGATCTTTGACCGTTGCGATACTTAATAATAATTTAAGGCTTTAATATTTTTAATAATACTGATAAATGGGTTTTTGTCGAAATTATTATCACATTTTACATGTTGAGTTTTTAATAGAACTTATATCACAAATGCTAAAAGTGTTAGTTAATCATTTAATAATATATATTTATTTGTTCACCCTGTATATGTGCGGGCTCACGTCCGAGTGTCGACCAGACACGTATGATTTATAAAACAATCATTGATTTAAAGAACTGTGTTCATATACAGATGTTCGTTAATTATTGTTCTCACAACAGGTTCTGAGTAGCTTTAAGCCTTAACATTCCAAATAATATAGCACCTTCGTACGATTATTGTAAAATGTTTTCTTACCTTTTAAGGCTCAATTACACAAAGCTCTTGAATTTGATTCACATGATATATTGTGCTGGTGATGGTCCACGCATATACGAATATGTATTTTATATAAAATTGGTGTACGTTCTTGAAAAATTTACCACGACAATGACATGTTCCGATTAGTATTAGTCGATGGAAAATTCTAATAACTAGTATTTAAAACCTGTCCTTGGACGAGCTCAAAAGACCTACTAGCTAATATAAATAGTTAAGGAGTTATGCAATACTAAAGTTTGCATTTTTTTTCAATATTTCTAACTTATTTTTTTTTTTACAAAACGTTAAACTATCATTACAGTAACTTATATTACGAATAATATAGATTACGAAAAATTCATTAGTTCCAATACAAGTTAAATAAAATGATTAAAACCATGCAGAAATTCCAATTGGAATTGAAAGTTTTATTTTATTTTATTTGACTTGTATTAAAGGGAATAAATTTTACATATTCGATATAAGTTACTGTAATGGTAGTCTAACGTTTTACAAAAAATAAGTCAGGAAAATTGAAAAAAACGCAAACTTATGTCGCATATCTCCATAATTATTGATATTAGGTAACGGTTGCATGGATATTTTCGACTCATAATTAAAGCAGAAATATAGTACTGTGAGGTTATTATTGTTTTATTAAATAACCATGTATATCCCAGCTGTACCCGGCAATGGTTTGCTATTGCTATATTTGATCATATAAATAAAACTAAAACGTATAGGCCCCTTACTTTCTTTCTTCTGGTTAGATCGAGGATTTTAATGGCTTTAAATCTTCTTAGGATATCGCGGATCATTTGAAAAAAAAAACCGCGGGTTAATCAGTCCAGTAATTTTTTGTCTATAACGGATGCAAAAATGAACATTGCCTTTTATATTTGCACACAAACTTCAATGATTTATTTTCATTTTCATTTTCAATTTTAGTACAATAAATCTGATTCTAATTTTAGCTCAATGCATTGTAAAACTTTGCTAAAGTAATTAAGAGTAATTAAGTAAGTATATTCTTTCCCCAAGCATCACCACTTTGATTATTCATTTGAATTCAAATAATGAACATAAGTTTTAATTATAAGACATATATAATTATAAACAAGACAAAAACTATTTTTCAACCCGAAATTAATAAAAAATATCCGTATTTTTTAATAAAACTTTTCTCTCTGGTCACTATTTAGCTGTCAAAATAATTTGAACGAAAGTTCCAAAGAATCGTTTTTGGAATCGAAAATAAGGTTAAATATTCTCCAATTTCGACACCCAATATTGCCGATTCCCGATTCCGATTAATCTTCCCATCACTACTCCATATTCTTGTCAATAAAATACTCATCAGATAAATTCAAGACCCATTAAAAGTATTTTATCTTAAATGATAGACAATCATGTGATGGTAGATTTATTAATACCAACTTGTATTGTTTTTTCGTAAATTAAAAAATGATAACTCTGTTTGCTTTTACCATTTATTTATAACGATTACAACGTTTTCGATGCTAACGCATCATTTTCAGTAATTTTATGTAAACTAAACATAAGACTAAAGAACGATGTGAGGAGTTGAGGAGTGGGGTGGAGGTTAGAGTCTAGTGAGTGTGTGCGCGTGGTCATTAAGGGCAAAAGAGGGGACGTAATAGAAGATGTTTGAATATTGAATACATTTTTAAACTTAAAATAAAATAAAATAATTAGTAATATAATTAAACTAGTTAACTTAGTTTACACCACTAAAATTTATTTGGTAAAACCAACCGGTTTCGGAAACGACGTTCCTTCATCAGGGTACACCCAATACTAATTGAACTTTACAAAAATTATAAACAATCATACTTCAGTGTTAAGTGTCCAAATGGAGGTAAATAGTGGGGGGTGCGAAAGAAACAGGTGATAGGGTGAAATTATTTTTAATTTAATTTTAATTTGATTTAACTTACAGTCCTATTTTGAATATGTTCCCTTTCACCCTATCACCTGTTTCTTTCTCACCCCCCACTATTTACCCCCATTTGGACACTTAACACTGAAGTATGATTGTTTATAATTTTTGTAAAGTTCAATTAGTATTGGGTATGCCCTGATGAAGGAACGTCGTTTCCGAAACCGGTTGGTTTTACCAAATAAATTTCAGTGGTGTAAACTAAGTTAACTAGTTTAATTATATTCATAATGAATAACCACAAAGTAATAGCAAAATACAACAGTGTAAAATAATTAGTTTTAAACCACTTATTACTACATATATACATTTTCAATTAGTTTTCGTTGGTCTCAACCTTCTTCAAGACAAGTATAATATGATAGTATAATATAATAGTAGGATTAATATTATACTTCTCCTGAAGAAGGTTGAAACAAAAAGTTGATGCTTTGTTTTATTTTAAATTTAATAAAATGTCAAGCCACAAAGTATTTAATTGCAAATTTGATAACATTTTTGTTACTGTCTATAGCGAAGCTTTCTAAGATATCTAATTTCTTTCCTTTTTACTTGTAAAAAAGGTTAGATAAATAGTGAAAATAAAGAAAGTTGTTATTTTAAATGTGATTTAAATGGCCTCTCACGAAGTTACGCAAGAAGATTTCGAAAAATTGTTTTTTGTCTTTATAATCAGAAGTATGGAATCGGATTTGTCAGTAATCGGCCGACCCGACATAATTTATGTGTCATGGGTACTTTATATTACACATAACGAATACTCGTATGCCATTCCCACTTAATGGATGATAAGTATGTTCCAATTCAATTGTCATTTGTCACTGTGCCTTGGAGGCAGAAAAGAGGTTTTGTGTGGACGCCTCCCCGTCCCGCTCGCATTCCGTGAGTGTGACTACTTTAGCATTAAAAAAATGCCGAACATGAGTGGCGAAAGTGTAGGACCTACATGGGAGCTATTGCTCATAGAACGGTCCTGGGTGTGTGGTGGGTCCCACTCCTCTGTACTTGTATGTCAACGGTCACTCTTTCGCGAGTGAGATAGCGTTTAGCTCTTGTATCCGAGCTGATTGTGAAACTCTGTTTCTTTCGCTGAATCGCTTTTGAATCGCTCAGAATCGAAAGATTTTAATGACTCCAGCGCCATGTTTTTAATAACACAATCAATTACGATGAATACATTAATTTATTTCATTCGAGTATACTTATCATGACCATTTTATCAGAGCGAAGACCCAATTGAATAGTTAATTAAGTCACAACATTAATAAATCCATTAATTCATCAGACATTTTGCAAACTATTCATGCCATGATTTTTAATAGCCTAAATAATAAATTAATCATTTTATAAAAATATTTTATTTCTGTAAGCTCACAGACTTTTTGCGCACGGATGATGTCACTGGTAGCCATTTTTAATTTCCTTTGTACAGTACGGTACCGCGATAGTATCAAAATTATCACATTTTTACAATTTATTACATTTTTATGTTTGCAGATATTAGATACACATAAAATTGAAACCTATACATTAAAATAATGATATGTTGGAATTAGAATATTGCAATAAGTAAGCTAGTCATTTTTGATAACACCTACGTGTGTACCTACGTACTATGAGGATAATCCAGAAAACAAATACCGAATAGCTATAAAAATTAAGAAAATATTTTAATATTATTTTTATATTGTTTAAATATGCAGTGGGTATAATGGGTAACAAGTCAGACGTATTGGTTTCACGGCTGGTTCCAATACGTTTGACTTGTTTTAAAAAATTACTAAGAATAACTTGTAAATTTTGAAACAATTACGAATACGTCAAACAAAATATGTACTTTTAAAAAGTATAATGTCTTAGAAAGTAAGTCGTGATTCATTAGAAAAATACGTTTTTACTTAAAGAGACTCGATTTGGTACGAAATGAAAAAAAAATAAGGTCTATAGTAAAAAATACGCTTTATTTACTAGGATATTTAATTATGCATGAAAAATTCTTTAAATTCATTAAAAATGTGTCATGGGATGTACATCGACTGCGACCCAATTCCCTCGCCTAAAAAAGGGATTTTGTTCATCTCTATACAATTTTATTCTCTATGGTTTTAACGGATTTTATTTGGACAGCCAAACGGCGGATTGTACCGCGAATAGGGATCCACCACACGCCCAGGGTCGTTTTACACTTTTTCCACCCAATTTGGCATTCTTTTAATGCTAAAACGGTTATCCTCGTTACGTCGCTGACATTGTGTAGGCGGCGCGGCGAAGCAACCACGCAAAACCTCTTCGCTGTCTCTGCGGTGCGGTGCAAGGATGAGAAAATTATAATTTACTAGGTGAAAATACAACAAAAGTGAAATACAAAATATAAACAAGAAATACATGAAATGCAGTGGATATACAATATACACATAACGCAGCAGAACAGAAGAGAGTACCTATATACAAGGTGAAAATAAATCAAGACCAAAAAAATAAAATTGTACATGATATAAAATGATGTATAAAACAAAGCGGATGGTACACAGGGATGGAGACAGGCTGCAGACACTTGGGAAGGGATGATGACGCAATGGCATGTCCGATGCACCCTGCAGCCCTCCAAGTTCAGCCGGGGGCGGAGCGCTACTCGTCAGAAAGCGAAAGCTTCCGTGATCGGCGCGGCTGTGCGGTACGGAACGGTTCCGCATCACGCACGGCTCGCTTATAGCCCTAGCGGACCCTTCCCTGGCGCTCCTTCCGGAAGAACACTGGTCTGTCTCAGGACCGCGGTGACAAGCGAGAGAGCTATGAATTAGAGACCGACCAAAACTAGATTTTCATCCGAAACCGAAAACGAGGCTGAAACTTATTTAGACATGTTGAAATTTACGTTATATCCTAAAATCTTGTGTTTTTTTTTTTCATAGACTCATTCGGGTTAAATAAAATAACATCGATCAATTTAATTTAAAAAATATAGAACTACTCTACTTATTTTAGGGTCATTTCACATTTTTTCTTTACCTCTAAACTATTGTAAGAGATTATTGGACTTTAAAATTTATGGGTAGTATAGGACTGTGTATTATATATATAAATACATATAAAGATATGTACGTACATACTTCGAAAACTATATTTTCTGAAAAAACAAATTTAAATTATTGTGGTAGTAGTTTTTCGTGGATTTGATTTTTCTGTATGTCTTTCTAATTGATTAATCAATTTGGTTGCTGCATTACTGCCAAGCGTGAAGCGGTCATACAACTTTGTCTCTTTCTTATATAGACAGCGATAATGCACACATTGACGGGTATATATACAATTGATTTTTTAAGTGCTACGATTAAACCATTTACCTGTGGTAAAAATATATGAAACGCTATCAGAGAATGATTACAAAAAAACATGTTATTTATCCCGCAACACTTAATTATAATATACTGTCAAACGGTACAAGAAAAATATAAAGCAAAACGTCCGATTCTCCCGAACACTTTTTTGTCCGTTTTTTATGCCGAGAGATATCGTATCCGCTTGAAGTGCGATTCTGCTGGCATTTGATATCTGAGGAAATATAAATATTAAGCTCCGAAGAAATTAAGCGCAAACATTCGAGTATATCAAAATGATAGGGGCCACAGGCGTTGTGGCCAGGGCTGCCTCGCTGGCAAGGGGAAACAATAGAAAGCCGTCCCACTGGAATTCTCATTCTTCCGGACAGATTTCCTTGGTATGGCGTACCAGCAAATCAGCAAAAATATTAGATCGTATTTATAATATTTAAAAACAAATGTAAAGGTAGCAGTTCTGCATTCGTAATACTCATTCATCTGGAACTGGAACATTCCAACTATTATTTTATGACTCGAGAACGCCCACTTTTCATTTTTATGAAATCTGATTCGTCACAAGAACTCATATTGTCCCCTGTTTTCATAGTTTTTATCGTGTATTTTACTTATCTAATTCAAAATCACTCAAACAAAATAAAAACAAATTCGTGAGTTCGATTTTCGTACCCACTTTATTACCTCGCAAAAATATAAAATGATTTGTTTTACGCGCATGATTAATTTTTGACAATTTAATTGTATTAATTAATTAATTAATTTTATGTGCGGAATATTTTGAAAGTGGTATTCAGCTTACCAATAAAATTAACAATTGGCCTTAATAATTACTGTACCCCTAAAATATTTTGAAATATCATAAGCATATTAATGTAATACAAATATCTGGAAAAATTACGACGGAAAAAGGTGCAAAAAAATTTAAAAACGAGATCAACGAAATCTGGTATAAAAAAAAAGTAATCGAACGTGGAGGCGTTTACTTTGTAGCAATTTTAAATAATTTCCGACCGTTCTCGAAGTTCCTCGATCTTTTCATTCTGTATTTACTTATATACCTCTGATGGCCGTGTGTCTCTTGTGGAGGTCAAGCCTCTTTGATTTCCCCTTGGATTATCTCTTCCACTTTTTCCAATCCATTGCCATCTACTCTCATCCCTCATACTCATCAGATCAGCCAGCACATTGTCCATGAGGCGCCATCTGGGTTTGCCCAGTGGTCTTTTCCCAGTTGGTTTAGCCTCTTGTAGTATTTTAAAGACTCACTGCTTGCCCGACATACGCATAATATTTTATTTTATTTAATGAAACATTAAAACAGGCACAGAGTGCCCACAAGTTTTATGTATGATATTATCATTACATTATATTTCAGTTAACGCGCAGTTTAGTTAATACCGTTTCAGAACAAGACTAGAATGAACATAATACAAATCACACAAGGGGGTTATGATGGTTCAAGTATCACTTGATATTTGAGAACATATTACCAATTTAGTTACTCTTCATTTTTGTAATAATTCAAAGCTTGCATGTATCTGCTTTTCTTCTCCAACAGCAACCATTTCACGTCCAGATATATTTAAATTTATTTTCCACTGCAAATTTTTAATTTATCGCTTGGCTGTAAGATGTTATCTTATTAATATTGGTTGATTGTTCCCATTTTCGATGCCCACAAGTCAATTATTTATTATTATTATTATTATTATTTTTATTATTGATAATGGGCAGGCAGCTTAAGCTGATAGGCCCATATCACTGTCTCTCATTTGAATATCCAGCCTATTCTTAAACATATTCTTAAACTTAAATTTAGTTTTATTTTTTAGTCGTAATTTATTTAGTCTTATTTTTATGAGGCACTTTTGGTTTAAAGATTTTATAGGTGCTAAGTAGATATCTCGGAAGCAAGGCTAGTCGGCTAGGTTATGAATGATTACTTTAGGATATCTTATATCGGGTTGTAAGACTTTATTTTCGAATATAACATAGAAGAATTGTATGGATAGAGAAGAGGGATCTACCACATACCCAGGGGCCGTTCTACGAGCAATAGCTCCCATACAGGCCCTACACTTTTGCCACCCATGTTCGGGATTTTTTATGCTAAAGTGGCCGTACTCACCGTTCCACTGACACTCATGGGAATGCAAGCGGGACGGAGAGGCGTCCACACAAAACCTCTTCTATGCCTCCAAGGCGCGGGGACAAAGTACAATCGGAACATACTTATTATTAAATGGGAATTATAATTAAATATATACAAGAAATGCTACAGTTTAAGTACAAAATAAGAATGCATTAAGTTCATAGTATGCCCATTGTTAAGTATAAAAACAAAGACTGTTTTTGTTATAGAAGTGGATCGCTGAAAACTTCTGCTGTATCGTCAAATGAAAGAGTTGATGATGGTCTGAAGGTAGAAACAGGAATAAATTCTGATTTTTCTACATCCACATTTATTTTCTATAAGAATACCTTGTGGCCTAGCTTGAGTGGGTATTTACACTGTTCCCACTCAGCCAGTCCGGTGGTGGGGGCACAATTTCACCCCCTCCATACATTTATTTAACAAAAAATAGAAACCCATTGGCGACACCGGTACCGTGCCGAAGTCGCCTTTTTATAAAGGATAAATACAAAATATAGGCATTAGTCCTTATCAGGGTTGATTTGTGTTTAAAAGAGATATGAAACCGGACACAAAGTATAAAAAATGCGACAAGTGTATCGAGTGTCAGACTGTCGTATGGATAGTAACGATCATCGTTTATTGCTTGCCTAACGTAAATTGGCGTGTAGTGAATTTGGAACTAAAATCCGTCACACCCGCACCCGGCGGTAACCCCTCGCCCTGTCATTCAGTTCAATTTTGTATTTGGTCGGGAGCTGAGACATCTTGATTACCAATATACACTGAATTATTATGTCCAAGACATCCTAAACAGTCCGGGATGGTGCAAGAACAATTGCCAATGAAGTAATCAAGTTTTTCGAAGCTGAAAAAGCGAATAATGGACCGATATTACCGTCTGATAGTTTGACAGATAGAACGGCCGCCATTACTGCATGGTTTCTTTAGTGCTGCCCGACCAAATTTCTGTTAAAGACTACCGGTCACCGGACATTCTGTACATTGTGTGTTGTGTAATAAATTTACACCCTGGCAACTTCTGGTACGCGACAGGGACGCCCTCCCTCGCACGCCAATTTATAGTGGTCGCATTCTAGGGGTAGATTGCGCGTCTGGCAGCCCTGGCACGCCGCGGAGTGGTACCATAACGACGGCGCGCATTAGCCCGGCTCCGGAGATCACACTTAAAATAACATTTATACGTAATGAGTGATTGTTATTGACAAATTACACAGATTATCCGCCCGCTGGACCAGCCCGAGCCAATTATCTTTTGATAACCTTATTAATTTCCCGACGCGACGCGGCCGCGAGCCAGACCGATGGACCGAAACGGATTGAAGTATCGGCCTAGCACTAAGCAGAGCCCGGCATCCGTACACAGGCGAAGTCGCCTATGAAACTCAACTTAATAAAGTTTATGGAAAACTCTGCCATTTTTAATATTTAAATATCTTATAAAAAATCTAAACTCAGTTAAAATATCACAAAGGATGTTTATTAAAGTAATTCAGAAAAAAAATCAATCTTTTCAATAAAACATCTTTTCAAATTGTTTCGAGTACCAAATGAGGATATTTTCAAGCAAGTTTCCATATTGAAAATATGTAGAAAAGTCTTACAGAAAACTAAGAATAGGTACTTTAAACTTATGAGAAATCGAAACCAAATCTTAACGCCTAAATTTGAAACAGCCCAAATGTAGAACCACAATATTTATATAATATTTATAAAGCCATTAACTATAATAATTTTCCTAACGTGATACGCCGCATAAATAACCTTTCAGAACAAATTAAAAAAATTGAAAAATTCTTAAAATCCAACTTAAAATAATTAAATCGCTTAAATTTAAATTTTTTTTCAAAATAATTTATTTTTATTTATTATCTAATTATCTTCTATTACCAACCTCATTTTTAATTCACATATATGTGTACCTATGTACAAAATAAGAACTAAGGCTCCCTTATTAGACTAAAGAGCTTCCCCTATTGGACTCTTCACTGATGAGGTTTACATGACTGACAAAATCTAAAAAAGTGTCAAATTCATATCTAAATATGGAACATTAATATTTGTAACTTATATTAAATAAAAAAATGCTTTATTAAAGTTTTACAGACAATCTTACTTATAGTATGAACTAGCATCTACATATACAAAGCGTTGCATTTTCGCCTCAACACGGGCATGCTCCAGTGAGGCTGGCAATACGAATACAACCGTGCATAGTAATGTATGTATGCAGGATGCCTCATAGCCAGTAGTAAAAGCTTCAAGGGAGTCTTCTGTATTCGATTTTGAGTAGAAAATATTATTTACATTTTGAGTGAAATTTCAACTGGTAAAATAAAAGGAAATCAAAGCTTTTTTCTTTCTTTATTTTTTAACTTTTGATATAATGTGGAATCGAACTTGGAACATCAGGTATAAGAAGTCAGTTTTATTTTTTAAGGAATATTTTAAAATTAAAGGAAAAAATACCACTATAGCTATACATCTCCTAATTTAGAACTAATTAATTTATAGTGAGTTTTACTTCTCAACTGCCCACTGGACTAAAGGGGACGACTTGAACGGTGTATTATCTTTTACACTACCTAACAAACGTGAGATAGAACTACGGGGGCTGAATAAGCATTCAACGAAACGTCGAGAATCGTTTCTCGGAAAAACATACGGTTCGTATAAAATATCCGCAACCAGTTACCTACAGTTAAATATGTCTAACGACCGTAATAACAGCCTTAACTCTTTGATATCTGTCATGTTTTTTATTACCTTGATCTTGGTCTTGACAATATTCATATAAGGCCGACATTTTCAAATAATACACTAAGTAAATAGTACATAGTACATATCCAATTGAAACATTTTTCAAAATTAATTTCTTCTACTTTTTTAAATAGAGATGGGTACATGCAATAAGTGTCACATTAATATTCTTACCATTTTCAAAGTAAGCTAGCTTGTGCTATGAAAATAGGACTAACTTGCTGGTATCCTGGAATAGGGTTCGAACCAGCGACCACTGGATTACTAGGCGAGAATTTCAACCACTGGACCGGCAAGCTATTCAGTATACTTTTATTACATTTTAATTTTAATATTTATCTTCTCTCAACCACATATTTAAGATTCCAAGTTTTTTACTTTTCAAAATATTATATTGTTTTGTGTTAAAAAGAAACTTGTGTTATGTTTTCACTGTTTAATTAAAATATTTTTACCATCTTAACATCATTTTTAATATTTAGAATAACAACACTGTTTATTATAGTTGTCTGAAAACTAAGTATTGAATTGCTAATACTACCATAAACCGTATTTATTATATTTACAAAAAAATCTAACGGGATTCAAACCTAGTCACATATCAAAATATCTGAAAAAATTCATTACCACTTCATCAAACACCTCGACCTCTACGTAAACAATAAATAACATACAAAAACACATGGTAATAACCCTTGATCGAAAATCCTATCTCACATCCAAAGTCCTTCTCGGGCTAAATAAAGCGATGATAGAAAAACAATAAATAACCCGCTTTACCAATAAACAAATGTTGACTTTGAATTAAATTTACACAGCGGGAACAACGGGGAAAGAATATATAAATATATTCCCTATCCCCGTATTCGTGGATAGGTAGGTAGTCCGCAGTAGGTACCTAGCGAGAGAGGATTGTATTATTTACTGCTGCCAACACCGGACCCTTGTCGGGAACAAATTATTACGGCTGTACACACATGTTCGATACTTAGCGCGGCGGACGAAACCGCGGGAAATTAAATAGTGTTTAGTTTGGTCGAAGCTTAAATTTGAATAATTTCATCAATTTATGTTGTTTCCAAATTAACAGTTCAATAAAGAGTTTTTACCTAGATGTTAACAACTAAGGTTGTGATATTACAGGTCTATACTATCTACCTAAATATATATTTTAAATATGTAAACTGAGACCACCAGAAAGATTACCACAATTAAAAAAACAAATAATATGCTGAATTCTTCTAATAAGAGAAGAATAATCAACATTATTAGGATGCTTACTTAGGCCCTTAAAGCGTAATTTAACCTTTAAATCATTAATTATTGACTGTGTATTCGGGCCTCATTCCAAAGGATTCCAGGATTATTTTTTTATTTTTTATTTTTTAACAGTCAGACCATCACCAGGTCATAAATGACACTAATAGATGGTCCAAGAGTGACATTAAAGTACAAAGTATGAATATTTTGTGAAAATTTTAATATGATATAGTTACACAATACACTTTTCACGATTAATTAATAATGAATTGAATGTGATGTAGTTACACAATACACTTTTTACGGTTAATTAATAATGAATTGAATGTGATGTACCTAGTTACACAATACACTTTTTACGGTTAATTAATAATTAATAATGAAAAATAATAAATGATAAAATAAATGGAGAATAATATTCAGACTAACGCAATCACTAAATACAATTTTAGGAATAAGTTCCAGGTTAATAAGTTTTTAGATAATACACTTTTTATGATAAATAGAAAAATTCTAATACATAAACATGCAAATTTATGTCAGATAAAGAAAGAGAATCAAAGGTTACACTGAATATCTTATGTAGCATCGCAAGATTAGATATTCCCCGTCGAGACCACTCCAGTTTGTGTTTTGGTATTCAAAAATCGCGCTTAGTGCGCACGCGCATCGGCTTAAAAGAGATCCATAATTTAAAACCGGCACCTTATCACATTTATGTATTTTTTAAAATCATTTTCGTATTGAAAAAAAAACAAATAAAATTCGTTAATTATGACAATATAAATAACTAGCCATACACTCCCGCAAAAAATCACGGAACTTAATAACCGCAGGATTCTGAAACTGAAAATTCATGAATAGAAATCCATTTGTTTTAAATTGGTTTAACTTGATTATACCTAAAACTAAATATAATAATTAAAAAATTTAATTAATTAATGTAAGTGTAATTTGGTGCGGCGACCCTTGCGTTTTGTTCGAGTCGCCCGCTGATTGATTGTCACACTCTAATTATTCCAACAAGTTACGGTCATTGCGGACCGACAGACAAACACCCAACGAAATTATTATATCTATAGAACAGGTTATATGCATTCATCGTATGAATTACAAATGCTTCTCACATGCTTAAAAAAGGTCTGCCAATTTGAAGACTATCAGAATACTGGGTCTGTTGGGTCCAATGGTAAATGGTAAAAATAAAAATGAAAACTATATCAAGATAGTAAAGAAGGGAGCCAAAACACGAAAATGCCTGTTTCTCATAATATCTCATAATAAAAGAAGTGTTATTTTTTCGGTTTCATTGCTATTTTTGCGCGTCATGCTCAGGCGTATTAAAAATAAGGTAGGTGACTATTTACTATATTATTTACGTCAGGATCCTACAATGCAACTCAACATTTTTTATTGTATATAAAACAACGGTTTTCACTAAATACGATGCATTTTTATATTTGGAGGAGAAGGAAATTTTCAGGGAGACAGGGAAGGTTCTTTTGTATTTTACAAGTTTCTAAAGAGTAACAATGCAAAATTCGGTTTAAATTAGTCAAAGGATATAGAAAAATAGATACATTCAATATGTTTACTGTTAAAACTATACATATAAATGATCTAATGTAAACAACCGATGTTCATTATCTTTGAATATATTTATTTAAATATTATTCATACTTTTAATATTTAAAGCATTAACTTTGTCAGGCATTTGAACAAAATGTTAATTATGTTAGTATGTAACATAACTAACATTTTGTTATTTATCTAAAATTTACACAACACATATTTTCTTCGTTTTCAATTGACACATTTCTTAGTAACTACCTCTGGGATCTCATTAAAGATCTTTTTTAAGCGTTTATTAATTCGTTGTGTGGCCACAGAATTCTTATATTCTTGGCTTTATGATGGCCCTTTCCTATGTTTAATCGTCAATTCAAATTCATCGCTCGATAATGCAAGAAGCACAGATATCAATCATCAACGGAAAGAAACGGAAGAATGGTATCAGAATATTGTTGCGGGAAACATCGGGTGTGTAGATATAGAATGTGAAAGTTTATCGCTGTTTCGTCAACGAGGATTTCGATCATTGTTTCTCAATTACAGGAAGAAAAACATGATGAGCTTCCTTTGCCCTCCCAATTCTTTCATATACATTCCATTTAAAATCATATCCATTTATCCGGTCCATCTCCCATCCTTTGATTCAGTCAATTTACTCCCATCCCTTACGAGTCCGGCGATTTGCGTCGGATTTAATCTTCATCATAGATTTTTTAATTTAAGTTGTTTATGAACGACATTTTGATTCTATCACTCCGTTTTGTATCATGTTCATGTTTATGTTGATTTGTGATACTTTTAACGTCGATTTACGTGATCTGTATGGAGGTTGATATGTTCGTAAATTTAATCACGTTTTACGTCTGTATCAGACGTTTATCATAGTGGTCGACTCCCCCTTTCGATTTTCGCTATTAACCTACAAAAAAGATTGTAGATACAAATCTAAAATTACGTATCACTATATATAATTCGCATTTGCAGCATATACACAAAGCAAGGCATTAATATCCATAAAAGGCACAACACGTAAGATAAAAATCACACTTTATTAAATTATTGCCCTTTCACGGGCGGTTCTCACTCGGAATTTAACACTTCATTTTGTAAATCCATAATTAGTTTTGTATTTTGTCAAGAAAATTATTCCCCAGCGCGGGAATAGGAAGCGGAGCTAAGCATTCGGATGATTTATTCGTATTAAAAATACAATTCCGCCGCCGCGGCACGCTCTCTTCCGACGGGTTACTTTGACTTGTCCGAAAAATAAGTTAAAATTGAATAGTGCGCGGCGCGGCACGCAACGCGGGGAGACCGGCCCGTTTGACGAGTTACGACTTATCTCGTAATTTATAATTTATATTTTCACACAGGGAAACTCACAAAATATAAATAACAGCCGAAAAACATGATTTCAACCCGAAAACGCACGCCCAGGGTTTTTTTGATGCAAGATATGAATCCATAATATCTATTAGCGCTTGTTCAGACACAGCGGGAACCGTGCAGTTTCAGAATCGCGTGGGATCCGTGCGGGTCTTATTTACCTAGGTTTGTATGGGATCGTTAAGACACAACCGTGCGGTTAGTCAACCGCCGCGGTGCCCGCCCAACCGCTAGAAAATAGACCCGCACGGCGCCCGCGAGCCTTACGAGAGCGTTCAGTCGCGTTGCGGGCACCGCGCGGTTCCATGTCACAACAGAAGCACGCGTAGATTATATTCTCTTTTCTATGGTCATAGATCTCTTTGACACTGAACTTTTTATTGATGAAGTGGAGAAAAGACCTGTAATATGGGATCTTCAGTGTGAGGATTGCTCAAATATACCAAGAACCAAGCTTGGCAGGAGTTGGTGGAGATATTTGGAAATGGTGGTAAAAAGAGTATTTTAGGGAAGTAGGTATTTATTCACCAAAAATGAACTGACAGAATGATATTTTTGTGTCTTGCCATGGAACACGGCCGTTGTTAAAAAAGTAATGAACGAATATATCTCTGATATTCAAAGATGGAGAACGGCACCGGAACTGTCAAACTGACGTTTATTTTCGCGCGCACAAATCGCTTATTAACCGCGGCTGTGTGAACAGATGACACAAATCGCATATTTTGAAACGCGATTATGAAACTGCACGGTTCCCGCTGTGTCTGAACAAGCGCTTAATGTAGTACATACTTAAATATATATGAATTTCACCCATGGGGTGAGCATCCGCATGCTGCATCCGATTGAACCCACTTGATAGGCAAATAAGGAAGAGGGATTTTGGTGTGCTCGGCAAATTGTTCCGAAATGCATTGACGTATTATAATATAGACACGTTATTCCCATACTAACCGGCATTCACATGTGGCAAATATTGCATTGGAAGAGACAACACATAATCAAGTAATCACGTAAAAATCAGGTAAATCGAAGTCACAGTGACTAAAATAACATATTCATTCTTACGATATTGTACGATACTCTGTTCCTTTTTCCGCGTAGCGTCGCGCCTGGTCACAACGAAGGTCCCTTCAGAAACGAATGCAAGTAAGGCAATTAATTACCTTACTTTTGAGTTGCCAAGATTTCACGCTTGTAACGTATCTAAAGTTTGTTATATCATTGCAGAAATTATTTAATTCAATTTATTGACGGTTCAAAATTGCTACAATGTTTCGTGATTGGTGAAGAATCATAAGTGTATATTTATGACATCGAAAAAATGGCCCAATCGTCTCATTGGAAGCGTCCTGTAGATCTAATAATGAGGTATAATAAGTAAAAAAGCATAATTCTCTATTCAATAATGTCCATCACTAAGGTTATCAAGACGCTACTTTAGACAGCGCTGTTCTCACAGCCTTAACTGACGGCCGAAATATATTATCACGCGGCGTATGAATGAGCTACGGACTATGTCAAAAATTGCAAATCAGAAGAATTTTGAGGATTAGAAAAAATGCGGACATACGTGTGTTGTTTCCAATGGGGACTACCTTAGAAATATTGTTGAATAAATAAGTTTTTTTGAAATAAATAAAGATTCAGAGATCTTTATGATCTAAGTACAAATATTATTCAACGATTTTTAACCTACATGTTGAGATCAGGAAATTTGCGGAATGCAGAAAGGAGCAAACATCCACACATTATCAAAAAATGCCTAATTTTGGCTCTTATCAGCTGGATTTCATAATATGAAAACCCTGAAATAAAAGCTGAACAAAAATACAATTTTTTAATTTAGTGCAGGGACATATTGACTGTACCAGTAACTGAAGCTGGCCTCTCTTCGCATCTTCGCGTTCCAATTAACAGACCAATCCGTCTTATCTCACTCTTTTGTGTCCCCAGAAGTAAAACAACTAATACACAAAATTAATTCATCCACCGGCCATTCAAATTCACACAACAACGAAATCGATTTTTTTGCCATAAAATTCACTACACTAATAAAATATCTGCATTTATTACTTAATATCGTCACCAAATCAGTTCTAGCCAATCGGCTACCTATAAGCACATCTTTTGGTTTTATAATCCTCAACCCTAATTCCAACTTCCTCTCGTATAGCATTCAATATAGCACACTTATATCAGACACTGGTGGTGGGCTGGCTGGATGAAGGGGGATGGTGTTTGCACAAAGCACGAAGTATATTTACGCAATAAAAAATTAAGGGATGGAATTTAACATTATTATGTTAAATATTTTGTACACATTAATCTCGGAGTAGGGGAAGAATGAGTGTGAAAGAGAGGTGAATCAGTTTGTGTATACACATACTGAATTTACACATTTACCATTGAAACTGCAAACTAATAATAGATTTAATCCAATTAATAAAAATGAACTTTGTTTTCACCACTTATGTATTGAAAATTATGAACATGTTTGAGAGACCATGGCCCTTTCGCCAGGATACAATGTATACTCAATACATAGTACTTTAATTTACTTACTTTAATTTACTTATTTACACTTTTGTGTGTTCATATATGTATATACTTTTTACTTTATTTACTTTACTTTACTTATATTTTTATTCTTATTTACTTTATTTCTTATTTCTTATTTACTTTATATACGTTTAACTCTAAATTACTTTATTATATTTTTCTTTTATTCTTCTAATTACGTAACCATGAAATTAAATATTTAAATGTAGTCTCGATGAATGGAATGGCTACTTACCTCAGAACAGGTATTTTTATGTACCTAGCGAGGTAGGTAACGATAAAGGCCTGCATACGAAAAATTGTATATTGTATTTTTTGCTATCTTATTCATAAACTCTGTAAATATTCTTAACATTAATTATGTTTTGATGCAAGCTGTTATAAAAGTTATTGAGCTAATAAACGCCGATTTAGCGGCACTGAAACTGAGTAACATTTTGTCCTGACGTAGGGGCCATGGGCTCTGATACATGTTGATATTTTTTAAAACATAAGTGGTGGAAACAATATTAATTTTATTAATTTTATTAACAAACATTTATTCATTATTATATAATTTTATATATTAATTATATATTATATATTGATTTTATTAACAAACTTTGAAGAAGAAAATAGATAATCATTGTTTTAAAATAAGATTTGATATTTAGATTTAAATGTCATTTAATGCAAGTCCTTTTGCAATTATCTATTTAATAACTATAATATTTGATGGACTTTTGTATCCTGGACAATATCACTGGAAGGCGGCTCACGCTGCGGTCAGCTAAATCGGAGGCACTCTGCAAGCTGGTAGTAGTGATGTAACGAATGTCATTTTTTGAGCATTCGCGAATGCGAATGCGAATGCGAATATCTGCTACCGACATTCGCGAATGCGAATTCGAATACGAATATTGAATTTTTTTTATTTTGGCGCCAATTATATATGGCTTAGCGGCTCAGTTTCGCGCGAAGCGCGTTCCGTTTGCATCTTGTTCCGAGAATTTCCGAGTTGATCTAATAGAAGCATAAAGAATAATTTTGTTTTTGTTTGTTTAAAGTGTTTTCTTATTAAACATTAATTATTTATAGTTTGTAATTGAAGAACATAGTTTTTGTTTGATTTTTGTTTTTAGTTTCGTTCAAGAAGATGATTACCTAACATTAAAAACTTATGTAAAGACTGATAAAAGTTTCAAAGAAGAATTTTTTTTTGTTTGTTTATATTGCATTATTATAGTTTTTGTTTTCTAAGTTCTAATGAGAAGTTAATTGTTATTTACTAGTGATCTGGAATCTTAAGCTTATTACCCAATGTAGAAGTAGACGCTAAATAAATAATACCAAATTATAAAGTAAAGTGAAGACTGATAATGTGATTACGAGGTAAAGCTACTTTTTCTAATAATAAATAAATAAGAAATGAATGGATTTTTTATCAACCTAATATTATGTTTTTTTCTGATGTTCATATTCGCAAAACATTCGCTTGAACCTTGCGATTGCGAATGCGAATATGCAAAAATATGCGAATATTCGCGAATGCGAAAGTTTGCGATCCATGTAAAATCAAGAATCTTTCAAGAAGAGGCTAAAAACTCGCTTCTTCAAGATGTCACATCCGTAAAGCGCCCTTGAAGCGTCTTTCACGCAAAAACGGCGCTATAAAAATTATCACAAATATAACATAACATTATTTTTAACTGTGGCAACGACCAATTTAACGCATTTTTTCACTACAAAGGACATTTTTATTTTAAAATTTGATAGATGTTGTTCTTATGTGGAATCGGTGAACGTTACATTGTGTAAGGTGATCACTAAAGACAGGATTCTACTTTGGGCGTTTGAAAAAAATGCTATTTTTAAGATTTTTCTTATAAGACTATAAATAAAGATATTTTTGAAGAATTTGTAAGACTTAATAAATACACTCTTAAAATACGTTTAAAAAATGTAATTATATATTTTATGTACTTTTAAATATAAATTTTTTATATTTAATATATTACTAGCAACCGACTGAACGAGAACTTATAATGTAAATGCAAAGATAACAAAATGGCAGTGAAAAAAAGGAAGAAAAAAATGCGTGTTTTTTTCACTGCTTTTTGCAAAAAAAATAAAAACATTTTTTTTATAATTCTAGCTAAGCCGGTGCATAGTGAATTGGGAAAAAAATTAAAATTATTCTTTTTTAGATGGCCCATTTTTGAAATTTCAACACCAGCATTGACCCACCTACTAATTGTAGCGTTGTATTCAAATGGTGTTTTTGTATATTAAATGTGCATAAAATATATTTTTTTAATGTATTTCAAGAGTGTATTTATTAAACCTAATAAACTCTTTATCAATATCTTTATTCATAATCTCATAAAAAAATCATAAAAATAACCTTTTTCAAAGCCCAAAGTAGAAACCTGCCTTAAGCCAGCATTAAGACAAGTCTTAAGCCATGTGGACACCCAATAAAGACTTCCAAACATGTTTTCCCATATAAATAACTTCGACTCTGTGAGACATCTATAATTTATCTTAATCTTGTATTAATTAGCCCATTCAACATATGTATGAAACTAAATAAACAATGAAAATAAATTAATTAATTAATGATTTTATCCTTCTGTGGACACAATCCAGTAATAGCGATCCTACACCATACTAATAAAATAATGTGTTGCTAAAACTTGGCAGGTGACGTCATCGCCCTATGAAAGTACATAAGTATTTTTATTTTATCAAGTGCACGATATCTTTATGATTTAAAACATTATTAAAGATTTATTACCCAACATCAACATTTAATCTTTTTATTGTTTTTTCTCTTTCTGAGACAATAAACATGCGAAGTGTGTATTAATTAATTTCTAACGTTTGTTGAATTATCACTTACTAGCTATAAACTCGGTAAATTTATGTATTAATTCCAGTATGTGGGGAGATTAGTGTACTCCTACGTATTCTATATTTATTTATTTATGTATTTATACTGAATTATAATACAAGCGATATATAAAAAATAAAAATATATGGTATATAGATATAAATTATCACAAACAGGTACATAAGATATATAAAAAAAGATAAGGTGCGAAACAAAAAAGTAAATAATAAAAGAAGAAGTAAATAATATTAGTAATAAATAATGTATTTTTCATGTTTCATGAAATTCTGTTTTTTGTTTATTACTGTTTATTTTATATTGTTTTAAATTGTTACATCTTATATTCTTCATTTATCGTAAATAAGTTTTTTTTTTTTACTGCAAAATATGTTTTATGTTAGGTATATAATTTTTTTTATATTTTCTATTATTGTAAAAGCCCACTAGGGCGTTGCTTAATAAATAAAATAAAATAAATAAATAAAATTAAATTTCAGCTTAACATTAATTGGTGATTTTTATGTCCTAGTCTCTAAAACTTAATTTTAACAGCTTTCTACAAAATGCCAATTAAAATTATCGCGAAATCGTAGTATGTTTTTAGAAACGTGTAATGGCGAATTATGTATTTTAATGATAAGATTTGAATTTACAAATAAATATTAATTATTAATGTAAGTATGTATATAAAGCATAAGAATTTTTTTTTAGAAATTATATAAACATTTTTGTAACTTTATCAATCAAGTACTAGCGTTCCGTACCCGGCGTTGCCTGAGATTTAGATTTAGTTGTATAATATTTTAAAACAGGCAACTGAAATGTTACTATTTAATAAATGTATTTTTAATTATGTAAGATATGCAATTATTTTCGAACTTTATAGCCCTAAAGTGCAACTGAGCATGGGGGATGAAATTGGGAAAGGATGGAATTCTATATAATATACATTGAATATATTTATTTATTTAATAACACGAGGGAGAGCGTCTATATTTTACGCACGGTCAATATTGACAATTTTGGTAATAATTACAGAAAAAATATTTCCAAATAACATGTGCCAACTTCAATACAAGGACTTTAAATGAAGAGATCTCCCGAGAAAATAAGATCTAGAATGAGTTATGCACCTTGGTGGAGTAGCAGGAGTAACACTATTAGGCCGAAAAAGGAACTGATAACTCAATTAAGGTGGCTTGGACACGCCTTTCAAATGCCAGGAAAGTGAGTATTTTTGGCAACTCCGTATTGAAGAAGGTCGATGGGTCGATATTAATTTAATTTAAAAATAAAATTTCCAGAGACATGCAGATTATATACATATTTAATAATTCGTTTATTATAAACGTGCGCGCGCAAATGTCAAGAATTATATTAATGTTGATAGATATTGCAAGTAATTACGTTTGTTCTTCAGGTAGCTCATTGAATGCGTTAAAGCTTACTTATTGTGTGAGTGTCTCGTATTTAGTTAATTAATTGTAACCATTACTGGAATATTTGTGGTCGGTTCTGTATAATATATATGGAACGAAGAGCGTCATAAACTAAACGGTAGTCGTCTACTATATAGCTATACGCTCTGCTTAGCTCAGCGAGCCTTATATATTATTAGTGCTCGGGAATCCACTCCACATTCCAGAGATTCTCAACCACAGTCGGGACAGTAGATTAATAGTAATTCTAAATTATTTTATAAAAATATATCGAAATTTATCAACTTTCAAACTTAATTATTAAAGTAAGTGCAGGAGGTAATAATCTTTTGTTACATATTGAAAATATTATTTTATTTAATTATACGGTATGAATGTACCATTTACGTACACGTACAGTATTTCATTATATGCTTTTATTACATGCTTTGTTCATACTGATGTACCTACACTTTATAATTGTCTTTACTTAATTCGTGATATATGTACAAGCGAAAATGTGTTTTTTAAATTTTTTTAAATTAATTTGTAAAGAGATGAAAAAAAACCCGTTTTTATGAGAGGGGATTGGAAAAATCAAATTCCTTAGGAAACAAAAAAAAACAATTATTATAAAATAATTCTTTTTTACATTTGTTAACGAGAATGCATGCAGATATGCATTTACAATATATATAATGTACACTCTTATCTAGGTATGTATAAGATTTTTATTTTATTGTAATAGGTGTAAACCGTGGAAAGAAAATAATAATAAAAATAATTAAACTCTCTTGGTGTATTAGTTTTTTATTTATATATATTTATTAAATAAAAATATTTATAAAATTTATATATATATATATATATTATATATTTATTTATGTTTTATAGATTACGGTGAAATCTTATAATTGATTTTTCACCAACTTTCCCACTAGCTAGAGCTCTGAAACTTTCAAGATTTGAGTAAAGTGGATGATTATACATTATTAATTCATAAAATTTGTTATTTTTTATGTCTGTAACTTATTTATGTTCAATATATAATATATAAATACAAATTTATAAATTCTGCTTACAAATCGCTTAGTAAAAGTATAAACATTGTGATTGGAATTAGGTTACGTTTGAATGGGTTGTTTTAAAATTTCCCCGGCAATTTTTATACCATAAATATTTTTAATAATGTAAAAAAAATGTTAAAAACAAGTAAAAAAAAAATATTTGAAGACGTGCTTTTATACGCTTTCTTTGCATACATTCACAATCAATATTTTAACATCACCACGCAGTATCCAACATTTTATATTAATCATTAAGTTTAAACGCGTTGTTTTAAAGTTTAAAATAAATTACGAACGGCATATTCTTCAGCCGTTTCGGCGGCTCTTGCTTGTGAGTGTCGCGATTACAAATTTAAATCGAAATAATAACCAAATCATGTAGAAAATGATTTAATAGTATAAAGCCATTCACTTTACGTAAATGTTGCAAATTTCAGAGATCTTACTAGTCGGGAAGTTGGTGAAATGTCATTTACAAGATTCCACCACAACAAACAATAGACAAAGTGAGTAAAATAAAGCACGTTTTGGGGGCAATCGATTTGGTACGTCTACCCTGCAGAGAAGGTCTCGCCGAACAACACTAAACCTACGATTAAATCCGGCAAAGCATTGAGAAACCCTCGTACAGCGCCGGCGAGAAGTCCGCGCCGGGCCGCCGTGTGATCCTCCCAATAAATAAGCGCACTGGAGGCGCCCAGCGGTGCCCGACTTCTCCGCGCGTGATTAATCGTCTCCCCCGTATAATTTTTTCGTACCACCGGCTATAAATAACGCGTATAAATATATGCAAACCATAATGCTTTCATCGGCACAATGCTGCCGAAATTTTTATTCCCGGAATTAGCCACGCGGCGCGGGGGGATTCTCGTCCGATCGCTGCACCGAGCGCGGTCGCCGAGTGAGTTATCGCGTAATCGTACGCGCGGATGTTTCAATAAAAATGTTATACAAATGATTAAGCTAAATGCAATTTACATTCGTGAGAAGGCGGCCGATAATAATCCCAAGATTATTCCGCCATTATAATGTCTCCAGTTGCGGCTACCACCATGCAGGTGTAGGCCCTGTAGAAAGTCACACATTAATGCCCTGCGTATCACTCTGAGCTCGTTCATACATTTTTTTATATCCAATTCCAACTATAACTTCCGTAACTACTTTAGAGTAAAAATTTTTTCGGACATTTTTTTTTACTATTATTTTTTATAAAATAAATATATACTCATTCCTTAGGGACCGACATGTAAAAGTATCGTCATTTTTGACGAGTTACAGTTGGTTAATAATAATGATTGTTATTTTTTTTTACATCATAAATTCATTTGAGCTTTTTGAATCTATGCAGAGAAGTAAATACTACATTCGTACCCTGTCTGCTATCAAACATGATAATTTCGTTGTCTGTCCGTCCTCTTGACTCCGTATAACGTCCGTAATTTCAATCAAATTCACGGCTAAAAAACAAATTAAACGGCCGGAGATAGGGCTTCAATCCCGGGTCAGCAAACTCGAAGGTGGCAACGATAACGAAGTTGCTACCGCCGAGCCCGAATTACCTATCAAAAATACATAACGTATAGGACTTAGCAAAGATGCGAACCATTTCATATTCCGCCCAGCACAGTCAGGGTTTAGAATTACCATTAACTGCTGGCATGCACGGTAAATATAACAAATTTTTCAAATATTTTGATAAAAGTTGTTATTAATATTTGATGGATGTCCGTTATAAATAAGTAAATACAAATGCGTATTCTTTAGGAATAGCATGTAAAATAATTGTCTGTATTATAGCAGATAGTGCTTTTCTGGTTCAAAACAAAAAAAATACTATTTATACAAGGTGTAACAGAGCTAATCCACTATTTTACAGATGATTTCAATTATGAGTAGAAACTCAAAAAGCTACCATTACTTTTTTGGGTGTTTGGCGGCGCGAGCACTCTAGCGGTCGTTTGCGAAACTTTTTTTTCAATTGATTTAGCAACGTTGGTATGAAGATCATTTACATACAACAAATAATTCAGGAAATGTAGTGGTATAAAATTGAGTCACACATTTATTTCTTATTATATCTTACCAATGTGTATAATACCGTATATTAATTCTCCTCTACCCTCAATATATCCTTATTTCCATCTATGTTGCAAAATAATGAAGATATAGTACAATATTTCAACAATAAATCGAATCACACTAAATTAATATGTATGCAGGTACATGCAAACCTTTTTTAAATACAATTTTCAGGCTACGATTTCACTATTCGAAAAACTATCTTGATCTCTAGTGAGGATCTACTGTTTGTTCCCCTGAGAAGAGGAAACCGCCCCGTGTTCCAGAATAGATGAATAAGTAATGTACCTGCAGGAACATGTCTCCGTCTAGTAAGGTGTGGTCGTAGGCCGCCATCTCTCGCGACCGGAAGCTGGGCTCGTGTTGGTGGTGCAGGCCATCCTCTTTCTCCTTATGCATTACAACTGCAACAAAACAACACAACTTATAATTACTCAATCATTTTCATATACATATCTGCATATGTTCGGTATTCACTGCTCGATACTTTATTTTTATTCGTGAATCCATATCTTATTTTTGGCATTAACGTTACGATCCCCTCCCCCCCCTTCGTCCTTCTTAACTTTCTCAATTCAAAACCAACATACACATATATACACACCACCGCCACCGCCACCTCTGGAGCATTATCGTAACCATCGGGTAAAATTTCATGGTCTTTCTTTATCATAATTTTTCGTAATCAATTTTAAAAAGTATCGTTAGCAGGTAAGTCGAGCTTCCCGTGCCCTCAACTTTCATCGTATACAGTCCATATTATCGTTTCCGTTTACCCTCCATCTTTCTTCTCTTATCATCATCAGTTGTTAAGTAATAGTATTAGATTATTAATGGCGTATTTGTGAAACGCGTTATTTTACGCGAATTAAATAAGTGGAGCCAAAAACAAGTATTTGATTTCCACACACGTGTTGTGAATTGTGCTATATTTCGCTATTTCTTCCAACAATGCTATAAAAAAGTCATAACATTAATGTTAGGAAGTTATTGAACTCAACAAAAAAATGTAGGTTTATGTATAAAGACGTCTGAAGCTAGGTATATATTTCGGTTCTTTGCGAATTTAGTTATTAATAATAAAACTTCAATCGCGCGAACCGATAGTATGCGATACTTGAACTGTGGACGATACCAACCTGGTGTTTATCAGATATGAGGCAGTTGGTTATTAAACTAAGTTGATACAATTACACTAAACAGTTGATTATTAATTTTCTTTGTGTCATCATTTTTTGGTTAATTTCGATAGAAATAAAAATAGGCATGACAGTATTAAAGAATTAAAGAAAATGTGATTTTAGAGAAGAAAATATTTCAGTACCCATCACCGTGTCTTTGAACCGTTGCCATAGACACAGTGCAATGTTTACTGAGGTTTGACGTCACGTAGACGAAATGAGAGCTGCCGGCGTTTTTGCGCGAAATTAAAAATATGTAGATGAAAATGCAATTATTTGCGTAAAAACTTAGTTTATTACTGAATTATGTTTATAGAATTTTATTTCAAAATCTGTCATCATGCCTATTCTATCTATTGGAGAAGGATATTAAGGGACATTGGGGATCATGGCATTATTAAGCGGTAGTGTGAGGCCCTAACGTAATGAATTTTACGAGGTGGAGTTGTTAACCGCATATCCAGATCCTTGCCTCGAAGACCAGAGATTACTTTTCCTTAGTTGATAGGCTCCTTGTTTGAGGCATGTCTTTCGCCCTCTTCTATTGGCTATGGCCACTTTTCCCGAGTCCCACGGGATCTGAAGACCTTTTGAGGACGCAGGGAAGTAGGTCTTGATGGTGAGGTAATTCGCAGTATTTTATAGAGACCTACTCCATTGTTTTCTTTCACAATAACGAAATCTACTTGCTGGAAGTGATTAAATGCGTCATCCGAGGCATTGGCTTCAGGCTAAGAATCAAAGCAAGGTTCCCAAAATAAATTAAATTACTGTAGTAATTCTGATGATAAATAAGTACGCAGTACATGTAATAAATTTGTATCGTTTTGTTTTACGATGTTCGGGGAAAGACAGGTACGTCCGTTAGGAAGGGGTAGCGGGAAAAAAGGAATAGGGCAGCAGGATGAATCACCACCGCGCACAGGTGACGCTATGAAACCATTGGTGTCCAACCATTACAATTACCCCGTTAAAATTATTTTGTGAAAACTAAACTAAATTACCTATTTACCATTACGTCGTTTCCCCACAGGTAGAGAGCAGTGACGTGCAGACTTAGGTTATGCTATAACTGAGGTTATTATATAATATACTATACATGGGATTATGACCTTCATTAAACCGAATTTTTATTTTGACCCAACGTTTATATGACCCAACCATTAACTGAATTCTAATTTTTAACTAATATTTATAGTAGAAAGCATGCGCGTGAAGTTATAAGTTCATGAATACCTATATTAAAATAACTTACACTATTTATTTATAACAATTAGAACGTTTTCGATGCTAAACTATCATCTTAGAAATTTTACTAATACTAAACTTAAGACGGAAGGACGGCGTGAGAGGTGGGGTGGGGATTGGAGTCAGGTGGATATACGGCGTGGTCATTAAGCGCAGAAGAGGCACGCAATAGAAGGTGTTAATATAATTTGTTATTATATAAGTTGTTAATATAATATAATGAGTAGCTTGTTGGTGTAATGGTCACGACGCTCGCCTAGTGATCTGGTTGTCGGTGGTTTGAGCCCCCATTCCAGAACATAATCAAGTCAGTTATATTCTCATAGCACAAGCGTTTAGCTTATTTTGAGAATAGTTAGAATATTGATGCGACACGCATTCCGTGTTCGCATCTCTATTTATTAAAAAATTAATTCAAGTATTGATTCAAGACTTCAACGTAAACATATATTGGGGAAAAAAATCGAAATAAAACATTTATTTGACAGAATATTATGAGATATTAAACCTGAAAAATATTATAATTATTTTGACAGGAATACGTATGTCGATACATACATTTACTTTTGATATTTTCAAAATATATGCTTAGGAAAAATCATGCTTCAATATAGGTACTCACGTAATAACAGGCTCACAGGATGGCATCAATAATAATAATAATAACTGCTTCGCAGATGATATAACTGCTTCACCCTATAATAACTGCGGCAGGCTTCACAGTAAATAAACTAAATATATAAGGATTCGACTATTACACGGCGGAAGCTAACTTGATTATCATATAAAATCTTCATAATAAGTATGTGAATGCACAGCTTTTTTCCTCGTATGCTGTGCATGTCACTGCTAATGACTATGAAGCGCCATACTCTTCTTTACTGATAAACAACTCTCGCCTCATCCACATTCGTACATCTTCGCAAGCAAACTCGACGATTGTTGAGGCTCCGATTGTTGAGGAAGAGAAAGCTGGACGTCCTCGTCACAAGACTGACACCTGCCAACAGAGATCACAGATCTACTAAAAGGTGAAGAAGAAGTAACTGGTGTGATGGTGGTAATAAAGTTAATGTTTTACATATAATTTAATGATCATCACGAATAATCTCTATAATGTTAACGCCAAATCCATCATTAATATTAAAGCATTAATTTTGTGGTCAGGCATTTTAACAAAACGTTAGTTATTTTAACATATTAGCGCTTGTGGAGATTTTTAGTCTACGGTTTCGAGACGCACCCGTCTCTTCGTCAGGACAACCACAACACTACCATGTAAATACCACTACACACCCCACCATAATATTATTCACAAATTAAAAACATCCCAGAATATTGAAGTTGTTAGTATGGGAATAATACTGTGGATGTAGTGTGCAGTGGTATTTATGCTATTGTAGTAGTGGTTGTCCTGATGAAGAGACGAGTATGTCATGAAACTGGTAGACTAAAAATCTCCCAGAGTGGTTATATACTAATATAACTAACATTTCGTTAATATTATTGTGTATTTGCATTTAAAAAATTTTCGTGGAGAATGTAAATTACGGAAAAGACGAAATTCTATGACTATATAAATACATTTTATCCAGGGATGGTATGTCTTCGGTAGTCTTGATTTAAAATACCTCTCGAGACCTCATAGTCGGTAAGAACCAAATAAAAGATTAAATTAATGATGGTTGTCAATCCCGGGCGGGAGTCCAATGTAATATTTTAGAATGGCAATAAATGCTCCAGCGTATTATAAAGCAGTGCCTCGACCCATAAATTCGTAATAGGGGAATATTTTTCTCATAAATATTTAATACGAGCATGTGTAGCGACCGCCCCCTCCGCGGAAACGGTTTACTTAAAGCTTTTATAATATACAAATTAATGTAATCGGAGAAATTATGCCAAGTTGTGTGGTTTTCCTCGTTCTAATCAGTCTAATGCTTTACGACATTCCGTTGTTCTGTCACCTGCAAGTCGGCTGTTATACCTTTTTATTTTACTTTTATGAACCGGTTTTCAGCGTAAATGGTATCAGCTATTTGTTAACTCGCGGCTGACTTAAACTAGCCGATTTATTCCGCATAATTGAACTGAACTATTTTACATCTGCACAACAACCTCCCTTAGCCACACGCAACAAAATAGCAAGAAACTAATATAAATATATTGTGGTGCCGACTTTTACTCCCTCTTCCTACTTCCATTTACTAGTCTTCAAAAAAACAGATACAACTTTTTATAACTCCATATCTAGGGTGTTATGCGATTTTAATGGACACTGTTTTAAAGATAGTGATATTTTCTCACTAAGTTTGTAAGCTTTTCAAAAGACTATGATTGCGTTTTAACCTAACTGCATACGTAAAATTTATAATATAACCTAAGAAGGCAGTAATTTGAAAAAAAAAAAATTATGGAATGTCATCTGTGTAAGGTTTAGGGTGTTTTTATCGAATAATAACACTTTAATATAATGAAATATATGTAGGCTTTTAATATAGACTTCACTAGATCCTTCATAGGTCGTTTGACAGTAGAGAACAATAATCTTATCTATGTCTCTCTGGCTTGCGTAGGGATGTGCCCAACACAATCTGTTAGTGATGTGATAATCTGAAGGGGATGGAATCTTAAGTGGAAATATATTCGATAGTGGGTTGTGCACAAATTTTGTCTGGTTATTTATTACATTTGAATTAATATTAACCCTTTTCCTAATTTCAAGTATTTCTACATTATTTTTTGTGGGATCTCATAACTAGTATTAGTATATTTAAACCTTTAGATATTATATTAAATGTATGGTCATATTCTATTAAATGTTTTGCAAAATGGAACTCAAAGCGATGTAAAGCCTTAATATATTCTTTAACCCTAGTTTCAAAGTTTCTTTGGTTTCGCTAACATAAAAATTATCAAGTGGTAAGTGGTGATGATAAAGTGGTGAAAACAAAGTGATTTGTGTTTTATTTTAATAACAATGTCACCACAAAGTTCAAACCTTCATTCAGAAGAAAAAATATTCTTCGAACAATTAATATTTTCTATTCAAAATTAAATGAAAAAGACTTTACCGAAGTTTTTACTACTACCTAGAAATAATCAGTCGTTTATATTGTTTCCCTCATTATGACCGGAACGGTGAATTGCGTATTTTAATTATTTGAAGAATGCCTTCATCTAATTGAATGCGTTTGCTTTGCCTGTACTCACTTCAGTGACTCAATTGCGTCGTGACGAACTAGCAAAAACCATAAGTTTACATAAAGAATTTTCACTTCTAAAATCGAGTCTAAAAAAATATCCATCAACCCTCTATCGACTGCGTGGGGGTGAATAAGACCCCTGCACCAAACGATGAGACACGCCAATTTAAAAGCGATCTGAAAATCAATGAGCGATGTTCCACAGCTGGTGATGTTCGTGAAGTCCGTTCACTCAGCGCGGCCGCAGTCGGCGGTTACGTCACGATGACGCGGCGCTTGTTCCGTATTGTTGACTTTGCGGAGTCATTAGGCGCACGCGCCTCACCGCGGGGTCAATTAAACCGCGTTAGCCAAACAATGCGGCGCCGTACATTGTGGATCTGATTAATCAATTGACGCGGTTATTTAAATCGTTATTCAAATAGAGGGTTCACAAACTGATGGGTTTCTGATAAGCGATTGAATGAATTTAGGTTCATGTTTAATATTAACCAAAATAATCGATCTCTAAAAGGTGTTGCGGGACTTGTTGTTTATTGAATAATTAAAGTGACTTGTGAAAACGATAGAAGTAACCACAGTTGATGTGCGATAAAGGCGATATGTTTTTTTTAGCCTGGAAGTAAACCTTTTGCCGTATTTTCGTACTCGCGCATTATCCATTCAAAGGACGTTGGCAATTATCAAATTATTTACTGCGAACGAAAAAGTCTCACGATAGGCTGGCCAAAATATTTTCTGCAGTCATGATCTCAACCTTGGACTACGAATGCGAATGGTTAAGATGTTACGTTTTTTCCGTATTATTTTATGGAATAGAAGTATGGATGCTTACTGAAGAATTGATTAGACGACTTAAGGCATTCTAGATGTGGATTTACAGAAAAATTCTCAAAATAAGCTTGATGGACAGAGTTTCCAATGAAGATGTTATGGTTCGGATGAATAAAGAAAATAAGTTATTAAAACAATAAAAATCCGAATACTTCAATAACTCGGATATGTGACGAGACATCCAGAGAAGTACTAGATCTTGCATCTCATAATGCTGGGAAAGATTGTCGGAAGTCGGGGCCCTGGAAGAAGGAGAACATCATGGCTGAAAAACCTGAGACAGTGGTTTAGCCGGTCTACTATAGGTCTGTTATGGGCCACAGTAAACTAAGTTCTCATAGCCAATATGATTGCCAACGTCCGTTAAACATATAGAACACGAAAAGAAGAAGGTTCTTCAATCATGATCTTCTTCCAGGACGCGAATTTTGTTAGAATATTAATAATTGGCACTAAAGTTCTCTCAATCAATATAATCATTTTCTGTGTCTATAAGGCTTTTACTTCCTGATAGCTTTTGTATCTGACTTGCTAGAATAGTCGGAGCATGAATAGTTTTTCTATCTTCACTTTGAAAAATTTTTCCCTCGAGGTAATTTTACGTTTAGAAAAAATGTTAAAATCATTGGGGCAAGGTCCGAACTACAGAGTGGATAGCCAAAAACCTTCAACTCAAAACATGAGGTGGGAATAATTTCGCCTCGAAGCCCACAGTTCCTTAAATTTACTGGTAGTAGATAAATATAACAACGGTATTATAAAATCTTATATACTGAAAAGAAAAATGCTTAAATATAGGAGGTGATTATGTAGAAAAATAGATTAATGTAACAGTTATTTAAAAAAAGTATAAAATTTTCTAAATAATTCTTTCTTAATTTTAAAAAAATTAATGATATTTACAATCTTTAAATATCTATCTCCCCTGTCTATTACATTATCTTTTTTTTCCTATAATTTGGGTACCTGTTTTCTCAATTTATTAAACTTTTCTACGTTTTGATATTTATTTATATTTTATTAAAATACAAATACATATAAGTGAATGGTACTAAGAAAATTATAAAAAAGGTGACAATTAGTTTATATTGGCGTCTATTTTTCGATATATTTATAGAAACTCATAAGTTGAACTACGTCTCTAAATGTGTCATATTTAACTAGAAATTTTTTATGGAGATAGTTTCCTTCATTAGGGCTGGACATAAGTCCAGTTTTAGCTAACACGTATGTGTGTTTGAAAGCCAAGAAATTGTTATCACCGTAATAAATACTTATAATGTATGTATTACACATATGCAAAAAAATATTTCTTTCTGCAGATTAGCTGATTGGAGAGTAAAGTGATGCAATCTCGCAAAGGTATTTTCGACAAAATGGCGTCGAGTTTTATCTGCGATGCAATAATAATTATCCAACAATGTGTTAAAAATTATTACCATAACAGCTGGCGATACATTATTATACGCGCAGTAATTTAGCCAGAAAATATATTAAATAAATTTAATTTCTTTTCACACGCAAACCGCGAAAATTAACAATGATTTATTTTAGAAAAACGTTATCTGATACGCATTGAGACCGTCACCGCAATCAGCGCCATTAACTTATTCCCGCCAAAAATGGAGATTTATCGCTTATTTTAGTAATTGCTCTCACAAATATGCCACACTTAAATTTTCAACCCGCTTTAATGACGCGCGGCGAAGGTTATTATTATATATGAAACGGCCCTTTGTGTCGACGGGGAAGGCGATCCAGAGGTTTCGGCCGGCTTGATGCATAGCTTCCCAAGACAGTGTTTGGGCGTTTCCAAGGCAAATTCAGAGAGAGAGGGTTTCACATATTTTCAGCCATACCCTCGATATAAAAAAATATTTTAAATTTTCTACCAAGTACTTACAGTAAATTTGTAAAGGTGAATCATAAAATATTATTCGAACTACATACGGAATATCATAAAGAAATACAATTGTTCTGTTGGAACTAAAGAGATTGTTAAATATTATAACCTCTCTGACTGAAACGCTGATACAATTGTTTTATTAGAATGCTTTACAACCGCATTATAGTTCCACGTTTGGTTTTAGTACGTTTGACATGCTTAAAAAATGACTACAACATACGTTTATATATTTTAGTAGTCTGTGGTGCATACATAAATAAATTAATATGCTCTTATGTAAGCACAATGTCATAATTAATAAAGATATATGTTATAGATGTTTCATAGAGACGAAACCATATTTTTACATGAGAAAGTAGGTATAGAAGTCGTTTTGGTTGTTCATAGGACTTACGACCTATCGTTCGGCTGGCTTAAGTGATCAATTAATACAATGTAACATTCACCATTGCCAAGACGAATAGGAACGAACTGGGCTACTTTTGGGAAACTCATATACGAAAACATATTTTCGACTACAAAGAGATCCCAATTAGCTTTAAAAAAAAGCCATTGAATCGTACATACTGCAAGTGATGACGTATGGAGTGGAGATGATGGCCCTTATAAAGAAAAGTGTAAAAAATCTCAAATACACGTAATGATCTATGGAGAAATCCATGCTTGGCGTAAGCCTAAGAGAAATTATGAAATTAGGCGAAGAACTAGAGTAGTGGATTTTATGGATCATGTAGCGAAGCTAAAATGGCAATGGGCAGGGTATGATGTTACAAAATGGACTCCCGGAGTTCTGAAGTGGAGACCTTGGGAGAATATAAGAGGCGTCGGAAGGCTTCAAAAGAGATGGGCCGACGGTATAGCCGCTGTTTGGGGAAGATGGGGGGGGGGGAAATGGCTATAACTAGCAACAAGGAAAGATGGAAGAGCATGGAAGAGGCCTGTATCCAGCAGTGGAGAGATGAATGCTGAAAAGAAGAAGAAGAACGTTCATCATTTCCACCCATGATAGACTACCTAATTTAATTAGACTATTTTTTTCATCTGTGTCATATTTTGCTAAATGTTTCTGTGCTTATTTTATGTTCCTGGATATTTTTGTATGTATAATGCTATTTGCTTTATTTCCACTTTGCAATGTAAATTTGGTATTATTATTGATAATTTCATGGGTTCATATTAAACGCACGCAATAAACATTTAAAATAGATTTTGACGACCATTTTTATGACACATTCTACGCTGTATACCTTTGTCTTTAACAATAATACAATCTTTATTGCGCTGTAAAATACAAAATAATAGACGAATTTCTTGTGCACAGTGCTATTTTTTTACATAAGCTTAACGGAAAGATAGAAACATAAATATACGATGGAAACCTTATTCGAACGTGGGTATATACAGACATATGTATGTACGCACATTCGACCTGAGGCATTATGCATTGAGTAAAATTCTCACCCCCCGGGGCAACTGGGGATAAAAGTGAAATATGTAGATTTTAGGTTGGGGGAATAGTGACAGGTGAGACGATCACCCGGTGGGCCAATTAACCCCAACCTCCCCCGACTATTATCTCTACCCACCTAATAACGTTGATCTCCCCGTTTTACAATTATTTTCAACCCCAAGCATTTGGTATCTTGAATGTTGCATTGTATTCCTGTGATCTGTATTTTAAAAGTTAATAATTTGCTCGCTGTAACACAATAATAGGTCAACCTATTCGTTTATTATACTTATCATTTAAAAATATTAAGTTAGTTGAATAATTAATCACTCGTTAATTCTATACCTACTCCTTTTTTTTTTCTTTTCATTTATGAAATCCATAATTTAAATTAATATTCAATTTTTTTTCTTGTTTTATATTGTTATTTATTTAATACCTATGTACATTTAGTATAAAATAAATTAATATTTTATCTGTGTCTCTGTTTTGTTCTGTATTCATACAGGCTAAGCTTACAAGGAATTTAGTGTGACAATAAATTATATGCTGAAAACAAGCATGTAGAACACGATTTAGAAAAAAATTGAAATACAGATTAGATATGTACGATAAAAATTCAAAGTCTCTATTTTTAGAACGTTCTTAGGCCTTCACGGCCGCTCAGGAACTTTTGGTATCATAAGCCCTGATGCAATGCTGGTGCAATGGGATCCGAAACGTCGGCCATAAAGGTCTCTCAACATAATGCCCCAGAAGACACAAACCAGAAGATTCTGTATTTCTGTCTGTTCGCTATAAACTTATCTCCTTTTTTTGTTGTGCCCTACCCATTCAACAGACTTTGATTATCATTTATTTATGTAGTCCTCTCCTCTCCTTCTTCCAGCTTCCCTGTATTATGAAGTGCAAGATCTTGTACTTTCATTTCATTCTCTGAATATTTCATCACATATCTCATCATCATATCGGAGATATTCAACTTTTCGGTTTGTTGTTCTAATTACTTACATTTCTTTATTCATCCAAATCAAAACATCTTCATTTCTAACTCTGTCCTTCCAACTTATTTTAAGTATTATACATATAAACTTATATCCCCTATGATCGATCTAAATCAAATTTCGCGTTGTTGCGTTGCGTACTCTTAAGGATTCGACATCGAAAACTGAAATTATTTACCTTGCCTCCGACTAACCATATTTAAGATCCAACGCGAAATATAGGTAAAATTTCCCTCCTCCTCTGCCTGCCCACCCTTCCCCCAGAATTGAATATTATTTTATGTTAAATGTTTCAATGCGTGGTGGTGGAGTTATGCAAATTGCAAATTTCGCATTCACATTCTTTTAGATCCTGGGAAAAACAGGTAATTTTTTTACATTTTAATAAATTATAACATTCAGTTTTATACACGGCTTATTTTAATGCATAAACTGCAGAGTTTGTTACCTATTCTACAAATGAATCTGGTCTTTTCGACTGAAAAATGCTTATCGCATGTGAAATCTGTGATCGCACGCTTAATCTGTATGAAAAAATCCCTTGCAGCGCTTAGTTAGACTCCAACGCGATTTTGCAATTGAGCCCTCGGTGCCGCCCGCCCGGTCGATTGCGCAAACAGTCGCCATTTTCTAGTAAGTACATTAAATTTATGTGAAAAATAATTACGTGCTGAACGTTTCTTGAACACAGCATTAACCACATCGTCGGGGGGCGCTAGCTTAATACGGCGGGTGGTGATTACATGCTGAACCCACCCGCGAGGGCGTAATGGGACCCGCTGGCCCGGAGCAAGCAGCGCCGATCATTGCGCGCTATCAAGATATTCGAACCAAACACTCTCTTAACCTTTCTGTGAGAAAATAATTCATTTATTTGGTAAAATTAAAACAGTGGCAAAATTACAATTTCGGGATTTGGGGTAAAGTCTTACTAATCCGGAGGTCTCTAAATTAGAAAGTGCTTATACGTTTATATAAATTTTACATTAATTAAAATTTTCGCTTTTTTTACTCCCTTTATATTAACTCGTGGCGTCTGCTTGTCTTCTTGTCTGACGAAAAAACTTTGGATCCATTTTAAACCCCTTTCCCGTGATCCAATCGAGCTAAAACTTTGTAAGCAGACTCGTGGCGACGATCAAGAAGATCTATCAAATTTTCGTTAAAAAAAAAATAATAAATTTTTGGATTTTTAAATTTTTTATTTTGTATACAACTTATTAAGTTGTATGAAAATATTTCAACGTGTCTGGTAGAAACGGAACCTGATTATAGTATAATTTTGGATTTTTGGAAATTTTTTATTACTTCCTTTCGTTACGTCGCTCGACCGAAGCTCAACGCGTAGGTTAAGCGGGAAACCAGTTTCCACTAGTAAATGAGAAAGGGAGTATAATAAAAACTTGGTTTTTATGGGTTACTTTTTTACTCCCTTTCTTTTAACTCGTAGCGTCTGCGGTTCGTTGTCTGCCGAAAAAACTTTGAATTGATTTTTAACCCTTTTCCCGTGATCCAATCGAGATGAAACTTTGCAGGCAGACTTGTGGTGATGATAAAAATTATCTAACAAATTTTTGTTTTAAAAAATTAATAATAATTTTAGTATAATTTTGGATTTTTCGAAAATTTAATGTTTTTTTCAAATTGGAATCAATACAAATAAGTGATGACCCCGACGCGTGCAGTAGGCACGAAACCTGATTCAAACCGGGTTAGTTTTTTACATTAGTAAAAATATCGCTAAATTAGAAAGTGCTTATATGCTTATATAAATTTTACATTAATAAAAAAGGGTTAAAAAAATATCTTCTACTTTTTGTGCTCAATCGGTTCAACGATCTTTGACTATCATGTTAGCTATCACTTTTGTTTACTGCGATCCGAAACAGCTCTACAGTAGACTGGCCAAACCACTATCTAAGGTTTTCCAGCCACGATGTTCTTCTTCATCCAGGGCCCTGACTTCGAGCAATCTTTCCTTGCATTATGAGGTGCAAGATTTCGCACTTACGTACGCGCTCTGGATGTCCCATCACGTCATGTGCGAGATATATAATTTCTTATTTTTCTTTATTCATCCGAACCATCACATCTTCATTCGTAACTCTGTCAATCAACTTATTTTGAATATTCTTCTGTAAATTCACTTCTGGAATGTTTCATTTCGCCTTATTAATTCTTCGATAAGCGTCCATGCTTCTATTCCATAAAATAATATTAAGGATACGTAGCAGCTGATCATTCGCATTCGTCATCCAAGGTTGAAATCTTAGCTGTAAACTTTTACATGCGGATTAGGGTTGCACGAGCTTGGTTAATGCGGCATTTCATTTCAGATTCTTTGAGTGTAAAAAGAGAATAATAAATAAAAATGAGATTGGAAATAACATTTTTGATGTGAATTATTTTTTTTTATTATGTATAATACAATACACCCAAAACAAAAGTAAATTACCGTGTGTTTTATCCATTCCATTTCTAATTATATTACTAAATCTTAAATTAATCCATCTCTAATATTAATACAAAATGTTTCGGAACTTTTCGAACTTATCCCGCGCTTCATACATATAATTAACTTAGACTTATAAGTATAATTTTACTAGTTTTAGGAAAAAACTAAAAACAAAATCTACATGTTACGGAAGGTTTTTTATTGTAACTGGAAAATTTCAATGCACTTTCTGCGATCTTGATAGGTAGCCTCAAATTTTCGCTGTGTTAAAAAGTTTTGTGCATACATGGGTTATAATATTAACTAAATTCCACAATACTTCAAAATACAATCTATATTATTATTTCACTTTCCCTTCGAAATTAAAAAAATTAAACTAATTAAGTTAGTATTCTTGGGCAGAATTAATATTTATTGTGCATTTTGAAAAGTATGTAATGCTTTTGCAAATCATTTTACTGTCATAGTAGGTACCCACCTTAATTTACATAAAAAATACTTGGATAATAAATTTGCCATTTGTTTACAAATTATAATTTTATGGCATTATAATATTTTTTTATATCTTTCGTTGCTTACCTACTTCCAAAATTTAATTTACAAAAGTAATAATTCTGTGTATCCTTTACTTTCCGGCACAGCCTTCCCTCGAGGAATTTCCGTAGCCTTTTTGTTGTAAACTGGAATTTTATTGGGGGATGGTGAAAATTGTTGGGCTGGGGGGGTATTTTAATGTGACGTCAGTGGCCGGTACTACCATCATCCCTTTTAGGAAAGACGTACAACGCAATTTCTGGAATAAAGTTATGACCGTGGGGATGCCCTTTTATGACTGAAATAATTTATTATCAATGTTCTAATAATGCTTTTAAAACAGCCTTTATTTTGCTGCTTTGTAAAAACATTCCTTAGGCTCTTACTGATCGTATAATATGAACCAAGGAACTACTTAGAAATTATTTTTTATTGTTTCAGAGGTAAGTTTATAGATCTTCATAATCCCACATATAGATAAAAACATTTGTTTTTTAAGTTCTACATTTTTAATTTTCTAAGACGCGTTTCGCCTTATGAGGGCATTATCAATCTAAATATTTTACATTCAACAACTTGTATTGAAAAGAGATACTATGCGGTTTTAAAGATTAATGAAGGTTTTTTTGTATTATTTTGTATGATTCTAAGAAACAATTCTGTTCAAACACTAATGAATGGTAATACATGGAAGGAAGAAGATAGATTTAAAATTTGATATAAATGTGATATTCTTGGTAATGAATTATGTTTATACACTAATGATAATTTTTTGATAAATGTGGGGATTCCAAACAGCATTATTCTTGATAACAATTATCTTTGAGCACTAATGATAATTTTTCAAATGCGATAATTTTTCAACGAATTAATTCTTAAAATTATATAGCATCTCTTTTCAATACAAGTTGTTGAATGTAAAATATTTAGATTGATAATACCCTCACAAGGCGAAACGGGTCTCAGAAAATTAAAAATGTACCTAGAACTTAAAAAACGTGTATTTTTATTTCCATATGTACTTAGTAATTGATAGATTCTTTGATCGCCTTTTTACCCATATTTAAAGTCTGTAAAGGATTTAGTATGTATTTCTCTGAAGCTCTTATTATTTTTTTACTTTTATAAAATTGTATAAATTTCTAAGTATTAAAAATACATACTAAAATAAGACTTGAACGTGTCTCATTAATTGACAAAACAGAAACATTATGGTACAACATGATTATTTTAATTTATTAAATAAGCTAATCTTTTACTATATTTAAAAGTAAGTATTATTTTTACAACGACTGTAGCTCGAGATGGCTTGGTTTGGATGACTTAATTTATCTCGGGTCCTGCATTATCTACTAATATAGTGACTGTAAAACTGTAATTAATAGAAGAATTATCAAGTCAAACCAAGCTGAATACAATCTGGAAAAACAAAAATGCGTGTAGTTGTAAGTCTCTTGTTTTTTCATATATCTCTACGGAATGGAAACATGGATATTAAGAGAGGACGAAACATGACGCAACAGAAATTTGATACTAAGGACAAATGCTTAGAATATCTTGGACAGAAATGTGAACGAAAGCTTCGATTTTGTTACCTCCATCCTCCATTTTTTTGACACGTCGTCCGCAGAGAAGATGATAGATAACCTGGAGAAACTAGTAGTATTGGAAAAATGGATAGCCAGAAAGAAAAAACCTGATCTCCGACTGACCAAATCAAGAACGTTACTGGATACCCTGTTGACAAGGCTAAACTGCAGAAGGAGTAAAAAAGTAGACGAAAATTGTTTAGGACATCAGCAGTCCAGGAGCCACCACCCAGGCAATGAGGCAAGTGACTGGAGAAGGAGTGTCAAGACTTTTTGTGAATAATGTTATTATTTACACCTGTTGACGAGGGGGACAGCACTTCTCGAAATAGTAGTCGTATTATAATACCTACAGATAATATCCAGTAGCGCGTGTAGTGAAAAATAGGATTTATTTTAATAACTTAAATGAATGTTGGTGATTCGCACAACTCTCTCGTAAGATTTCTAGAAATTGTTGACATATCTTAAAAATCCCTATGAACGAACATTTTTTTAAAGAGCTTAAATTGATAAAGTATTCAAAGCGAAGCGTAAAATATGCGGAAAATTCTATAATTATTTTCTAAAGTTCTCGTAATAACATTTGTTATTTTGGTAAATGCTTATCAGGTCAGAATTTACTTGAGTGCAGACTCTTGTAAACTTAATTGTTGGATATCGCCTAAAAACATGTTTTTAATGAACTTTAAATAAATTATTAATGAGGAAGTTGTTGAAAAAAATAACATAATAATTAACGGTTGTATTAACCAACTAACCTAATCACACTAAATTTAAAATTGCGACTGTGATTGTTCCCAAATCGCCCGTCAAACTTTAAAGTAGGTACCACATTTTCCATCCTCCAATTTATTTCTTCGCCATTCATCTTTTCATATATTCCATGCCTAAAAGTATATACTTTGATGAATTTGCCTTAAACTTATCTAAAGGTATATTTATAGGTACTTATATATCATATGTGGGGTATAAGAGCAAAGGAAGCAATATCCGAAAAAATGTTTTGAATGCGTCCACCGAGGATTAAGACACAAAATTTTAGATTTTGTGTGTCTATCTCTTTCAAAATCATGTCTTCTATAAATTTATAGTCTATGTTCCCTATAAAATCTCGAATTCAGTAGGTACTTTATAAATTAGTAAACGTCGATGACTGCATTAATTGTTTTTTTTGGATGTTGCTGCCTTTCCTTTTAATACAATTTATTTACAACTTTTGAATAACATTTTGATAAAAAATATAAATCAACCACGTACGAACAAAACGCGGCAAAAACTATACCAATTTGACAGTTCACGTTGAAACTGTGCGAACCTAGCGGGAGAAAAAGTCACTATTTTTCATAAGTTTGCTAATACAATTTATTTATTGAAATGCAGAAATTACCTACGTAGAGCAGGGAATCGCAACAATGTTAACAGGAATATAAAAATTCTCTGTTGGCAGGTCAGCAAAATAATCACTGCACTATCTTTGAATTTATTTGAGCTTCCGTTCCATAGTTCTAGATTACGCCGTCGGTAAAGCAGGCAGCGAGCACAGCGGCTACCGGCATAATTGGATGTCGTTAAAGCTAAGAAAGTACATAGATTTGGCGCCGTAAGCTCAATGAATGTTCTAAAAGCACCTTTCTCGTCGTTAGTAATCGTTAGAGCATTTCGTTAACATGATTACGGCCATTACGGGAGCTTTCTTTGCGATTTAAATTCTAACAATGTCGCTGCTTTCAACTAAATACGTAATTACAAATTTTATAAAATGTAGTGAGCTTTTTAAATTGACATGATTATTTCTGCTCGTAAACTCTTGTTTATAGCCGCAAATAACCAGGTAACTGAATGAGGCCCGCCACACCGAACAGCGTCATGCAGTGCTAGACCAGTTGCTGTTTGTAACTAGTTTTTATTTTACGACATCCAGTATGTAAAAATAAAGATTAAGTATACCTAAGTATTTAAAAAAATCACAATCAAGCCCCAAGTCCCGATTGATTTTAAAATTAAAATAAACATTCAGATTCCTTCTGAGTATGAAAGAGTACATGTTATAATAAAGAATGCATTCTCATTGTGAAGTTGTAATTTTTCAGAACAAAGTTCTGTGAAATTTAAAATCAAATTTATTAATTTTTCATATAAATTAACTAATTATTAATTTAATTAATTAATTTAAAAAATACATATTATTAATATAAATTAATATTCAGTTTGAGTCCAGGTAGTAGCCAAAATATTTTTTCGTTGATTTGATTTTTCTGCATGTCTTTCTCATTGATTGATAAATTTTTGAAAAATATTGATTAAATTATTTGTATATATCTAATTCTTTAATTTGATTAATTACACCTACATATCAATCTACAATGTTACTTGTGTCAATTAAATGTTATTGTGTAAAATTGTGTATCAATCAATGTCAATTGAAATAAAATTAATAAATTTGTTTATCAAAGAGTATTTTTAATATTCTCTCGAGTTACAATATTAACGGAGCTTTTTTTTAAATGTTTTTAAATAATATCCATTTTGAAAGAAGATGGAGGATTAAGTTGACGAAAAACTTACCCATATATTTATCAGGCCAATTTTTCAATCTGAAATTCGATATCTGATAACAGAGAGAGTTATGTCGAAAAAGTGAGAAAATTGAATATTTAATGATTTTATGATTTAAATAGATTCGACGACGCTGTTCGAAAATAAAACTATTATGATTATTCACCAGGTATTGAAATTTAGTCACATATTTATAAGTTCTTTTTTTACGATTTCTCACTTTCAAAATAGTGATTAAACATTGAAATGAATAAATTTATAATTGATCGCTTTTCAAAGAGGAGAATATATAAAAAAAATTAAATTTTTGAAACCATAATATGTGCTTTTTCCGAGGCTTTGTTGCTATATCCTAATAAGTCGTCATCGCCATTATATATATTTCTAGGACTGAAGTGTTTTTTCTAAAATTAATCTACTGAAACCGCAACTGATCTGAAACTCTCTCTAACAAGTGACAAACAAATTTTGAAGACAAGCTTTTATACTTTTATACTTTGCATACATTTGTAGGTAATCGATTTTTTAACATTACCCATGCAGTGTGCAAATATTAAACACGTTGCTTTAAAGTTTAAAACAAATTTTCGAATGATACTTATTGATTATTAATTGTAATCTAAATAATGACCAAGAGTAGCTTGTTGGTCCTGTGGTTAGGATACTCGCCTCGTGATTCAAAGGTTGCGGGTTCGAATCTGACTCCAGACCAGTAAGTTAGTCCTATTTTCATAGCACAGGCGTTTAGCTTAGTTTGAGAATAGTAAGAATATTGATGTGACACGTATCTTTATTTAAAAAAAATATATATCGAAAATGATTGATTAGTATATGGTCGTCCACTTGACGTAAATGTTGTAATGTTCAGTTCTCAGCTCAGAACAAAATGTTCAGAGCTCTAGCTAGTCGGGAAGTTGGCGAAACTTTAATTACATGTTTCTACCACATCAAACAACAGACAAAGTGAGTTAAATAATAGCGTGTAAAAAATGATTCGGTTTACCCATCATGTATACTTCTTTCCAATTGAATATGTAGGCTGTGCGTACGAGGCACGTTATTTCGTAGGCACATTTCCACCCGTAAACACAAACACAACGAAAAAATCTGCGTCGTATGGGCGGCTTATACATATTAATTCGATTGTGGAGAAGTATACCTACTTTAAATTTATTAACATCAACACAATAACATTACACCCTCTCTTTAATATCCCAACATACAGAACTAATTCTAGACTAGGCGCTTTCCTTTAGTAAGAATGTGCTGAACTTACACTGATTCATTCACTGACATTGATATATACCTCTTATCTCATTACCAATATACGACAAGTATATAGATGCATCAATAATTTAGATGTATCAACTACTAGTGTATCAATATTTGAATTATTTGTTAACTGTCTATGTGAAATATGCTAAAACGCAAGTTATTTAGTAACGATTAAATACTTGCATTATGTTCAATACTCTTTTTATGTAACCTGTATCTGTTTTATTTCAATGAAACAATATTAAAATAATACCTTAATTAAAAGCTGAAGTTTTCTTAATTATTTAAATGACTAAAAGAAAAACTTGAAGGTTTTGTGGAGACTTTTTCTTCTAGTCTGAAGCGTGCATGAATAAAGATAAACAAACGACAACACTACTTGTAACACTATGAATCGTTGTCGTGTATTGGCGACATATCACCACACGCAATGCCTTAATTCGTATTTTATAAGCAGGTCAGAACCTACCTGTTCTTCTGTTAAGCGATTTGATGTTATTAATACCTTTATACACTTTATTATTTAAAATCCCCGCTTCATATATATATATATATATATAAAATATTATTTTTACTTTCTTTTTTATTTTTTTTTTCATGTTTTTATCTGTTATTATGCTTTTTATGTTTGAAATATAATTTTAAATAACTGTTACACAGCTACAAAACTACACCGACACTCAGGAATGTGCCCAAGGGCTAGTTGAGTGGCAATTCCAAAAATTGTATTCAAGTTTTAAAAAAATATATATGGATATGTATGTAAATATGAATTCTTAAAAAAAAAATCGTATTCTGTAGGTAAGTATCAGTTTTTCTCTTTCACAATGCACACGTACTGTTTTTACAAAGCACCTAAGTGTATGGATACATTTACCTTCGGTAATATTGTAAGATTTTTGGTGTAATTATTTATTCAGACTAGTAGTTAAGACTCTCGACTCTTGTTTGGTGGTTCAAGCCCCATTTTAGGAGACCAGTACTTACTGTACACTCTTATCAATCATTGTCAGATGCTCTTCGCTAGTCATTTCTTCCACCAGATGCTTTAAATCTTTATAAATAATCATATCGTTTACGTTATAGCAACAAATCTTCGGGCCACTAGTTAACAATACTACCTGATACCTAATATTTTAACGATTTACTTACACACATTTTTGCGAAATCCCCCGAACTCAAAGGTCGTAATATCCAAACCTTCTTACCCAATGTAGTATATAGAAAATATCTCAGGTTTGATACTATAACGTAAGTCTGGCGGTCGCTGACTGCTACTCTTATACATTTGTCCTTAAGCAAATTTCACATTTTTTTCTCATATCTTCTCTTGCGTTTTTTATCGCATTTTTGTTTGAAAATATATAATTTTAACATTTATTCTTCCGGTTCCATAAAAAAGAATTAAAAATGTAAAAAAAAACTAAAAAAAGTGTTTTTTAAAATATAAATTATAAGTTATTTTTATAATTTTTATAATTTTTTAAAATATAAACTGACAGTTTTTGCAATAATTTAATCGTTTACTTTGCAATATTATGCACTTATTAATCTCTCCTCCCACAGCGTCCTGATGTAAAATTATGTCAAAATTGTCATTGTCACGTTGGACCATAGAAAAGAGAAATATTGTTGGACTCTATTTATATTTGACGTTTGACGGATAACCGTCATGTACTTATTTCTCTCTCTGACCACACCACCGACATATACCTTCGTCTCATTTATTTTTAGTTTCATCTATTAAGTGCTGGGATAAAGATCTGACATCCCAATATTGATGTTATCAGAATAGCACAGATTGACGTTCGAGTCGCAAGTGCCTGCAGGTAAAAATATCCATAAAAGTGTCACCCTGGATTACTATATAGACGTACCACTATAACTTGGCTTGCGAGGGAGGGCGTCCCTATCGCGTAACAGAAGTTGTCAAGGGGTAAATTTATTACATAGTACATAATGTACAGAATGTCCGGTGACCGGTGTCATATGAAATACAGAAATTTGGTCGGGCAGCACTAAAGAAACCACGCGGTAATGGCGGCCGTTCTATCTGTCAAACTGTCAGATGGTAATATCGGCCCATTATTCGCTTTTCAGCTTCGAAAAACTTTAAAACTTCATTGGCGCATGTTCTTGCACCATCCCGGACTGTTTAGGATGTTTTGGACATAATAATTCGGCGTATATTGGTAATCAAGATGTCACAGCTCGCGCTCAAAGAGCTCGGCTCGGGGTTACCGCCGGGTGCGGGCGGGGCGGGTTTTAGTTCCAAATTCGCCGCACGCCAAGTTACGTTGGGCAAGCAATAGTAGTCCGCGCGCGTACTCTAGTGTTAAGGGCGTCCGCGCATCTCGTACGCTCTGGTTAAAAATTGAGCCGTTTTAGTATTAATTGAGTATTTACGATTACGGGCCACTAAACAAATAAAGATTTAATCAGGGCAGCCGATCACGTGACGCGGCGGGCGCACGCACAGCCGCGCGGCGCGGGCCGGCCGCACGGTGGCCGTAAGGCCGGCGCACAGTGGATCGGCGCCTGTTGGCTTTACGCTACGCACGCGACATCCCAGCCCGGAGGCGCACGGAATCGCCTGTCCTCAAGTACCTGCCTATTCACTAAACATGATTTAATAACTTCTCACAAGTAGGATGTTAGCGACACGCGTGATCAAAAAAAAACAAAACTGAAAACAAATTCATTCTGTTTAGGGCCGGTCTTATAAACGTCATTTAGTTCAATTTGAGACCAAGCAAACGGAAATTTGGTACAAAACATCAATTTCTTAATGTTAATCCGAATAAAGATTCGTTTTCGGTCAAATTTTAGAAAAATTTTACCGAGAGAGCTTACCTTTTTTACTGTATTTATTTTATTTTACTTTTTCCTTTATTATTTTAATTATTTCTCTTTTGCAATCTATATGGCGGACCAGGTCTTGCACTAACAACCTGGTTACGCTGGAATAAACACATTATTATTATTATTACACCGACGCTCAAATCACCAGTTAACCATTCGTTAGTTAAATGGTACGACAGACTGACATAATATTTTTTAAGGTTAGTTAAATTGTCAATAGTTCAACTGTGGGGTATAAAAGCAAAGACAGCAATATCCAAAAAATTTAAAAAATGTATTGAATGTAATCGCCGGGGATTACTGATTTAAATGTACAGAATTCTAGATTCTATGTATTTATCCTTTCCAAAATCATGTTACCTATAAATTTGTAGGCTATGTTTCCTATAAAATCTCAAATCTAGTACATTTTAAATTAGCAATGCTCGATTACTGCATTCAATCGTTTCTTGGATATTGCTACCTTTGCTTTTATACCCCATAACTGTTTATGTTATTTGTGTAAAATTTATTTCAAGACATGAACACCAGCAAGGGAAATTCAAGAAAATTTAATTTAACTTGCTGGTGTCCCGGATGGGGCTCGAATCAACGACTGCTGGATCACTAGATGAAAGTCATAAGACCTTCATCTAGTGATCCACAAGTCCAACAAGTCATTCACTATAATTAGAAAGATCAACTTTAAGTTCTCTCCTAATTTATTCATTGTTTACTCCGACATTAATTCATTTTTCATACATACGCTTGATCATATTTTATTTTCGCTGCATTTAATCTACTTTCAATCTTCCTATGCCAGATCCAGGCTTCACTTCCATATATCACTATCTATCGATACCAGAAATTATAATAAAGTAGTTTTTCGTAAAGATTGAACATCTACTATCGATTTCACAGTAAGTAGCTTTTTATGAGCATCAGATATTCTAAGTAGATGCAAGCATCCTTATAAATACATATAATGTTAACTGTTCGAAGAATATTTTTTCTTCTTCTGTATGAAGGCTTGAGCTTTGTGGTGACATTATTATTAAAATAAAACACGAATCACTTTGAATACTTGAAATTAGGAAAAACGTTAATATTAAGTCTAATATAATAAATACACAGACGAAATTTTTGCATAATCCTATTTTTAATATTTTTCCACTTAACATTCCACATTGTCCAGATGACCCATAATAATTAACACCTCGAACCCCCCCCCTCCCCTCACCGACCCCCTCACACGCACCCTTCACCGTAACACTTTGCTTGGTTTAATTTTAAAAAATCTTTAGTACACAATAATCCTGAAGCAGAGAACATTGTTCTCGAAACATGTAGATTTTTTAATCTAATAAAGTGGTGAAAACAAAGTGATTTGTGTTTTATTTTCACATATAATGTATATACAAAATGAATAAAACCGTGCGCGAATGTGTATCTATGCAGGCAGTGAAAGTACTTTAGGTAGGTTCGCGCAATATAATGGGGATGAAGTCCTTCAATCGCTCACCCCGGATTTGTCCGGGAGTGGGGGTAAGGCGCGGGTATGAGATGTCGTCATGGCAACTCCCCTCCCTCCAACCCTCTCATGTGACAGGGGCGTGGTCGTGCTCAGATTGGATGACACTCAAAGCACTAACTGCTGTACTTTATCACAAAAATTATAAGCTCCCGGTTGTTGGAACCTTGCACTATTAGATATAACTTGCATTTATATTTAATGGGTGGCTTGTAAAAGTCTTAAGAAGTAAAGTGTATCTATAAATCAGTATATCAATTGTTCGATATATTATAGGCACAGTCTAATTACAATTATATACTAACACTTCAGTACATATTATAATTTTCGTAATAGAAAATATTTGAAAAAATTTATTATTAAAAATGTAGGAAATTTTTGATTTTATTGATGTCTTATTTTCTTTATTTTTTTATTATTATTATGTAATCCTGAATAATGCTTCTATAAACTTTTGTCCAAAATTCAAAGCCCAACTTGGAAGAAAATGTCACTTTTTGACCAAACCAAGTATTTAAAATCAATACTTTGCCCAGTTTTAACTGACTGCTTTTTTTTTTTTAAATATTTTTCTGATAACTATTATGACTTTATCACCCGATTTCGGTTTGACGTCGAGATATGGGACACATTGTATATACCTGCATTAAATATCGTACCTTACAAACAGGTCGCATATGTTCTAGTATTTCGCATGTTTAATACATTTTTAAATACGGTAATTTTTTAAAGATATTTATTGTATTTTATTACATTCTACTGAATTATATATTGAATAAATATTATAATGTAATGAAATAGAAAGCAGAATGAAAAACACACTGTCCGGATCCCTTGCAATATCTCACAATACTAGCAAATGATGTAGAACGGCCTATAGCAATATAAAGTTATCTAAAATATTCGAAAAACGCTTGGAACAACCTAAAAGGGATGGGAACCCTTCTATTAAACACTAGAAAGGAAATAATCTTTTCGGGAGTTAAATAAAACAGATAGAAACATAGACAGTTTAACTACAACGATGTCTTTGATTGCTTATTGTAGACATTTTTCATCTCTAATCCTTCTGATTTTATCCCGCAGGCTGTTAAAATATTTTCTCCTTAGGTATATAAAGTGACGTGCAAATACGGTGTTCCAATTTTATGGCAGGAGTAGGTATGTGTTTTTGTCGTGTGCAAATTTCAGTTATAATACTATGCTTGTTAAAAATAATTAAGTGATTTAATAATTTATTAAATAATTTAAATATTTCTTACGATGATAATATATGTCTACGCGAATGATATATCCATAGAACAATAAAAAATATTGTTTTCAATTCAACGTTGTGTGTTATGTATCCACAAATATGTCCACAAAATCGCAATTTTGTCCCATTGTGGCATAACACATAATATGTAGATGTATATGTACATATTATGTAGGTCGTACAACCCAAACCAGATTTGTATCTTCATTTCCTTTCATGACATGTCTTTTTAATTCTTTACTCAAAAATCATAAAACATTTAAATATTAATTAGATTCCAGAAATAATAAAACACTTTTTTGTCTTCCCAAGCAATGCCTGGTGTCTTCATACAATTCCGCCTATATTGCAATACCTTGAATTTGATTTCCAACAAGCCTAAAGGCTAGTTCTGACAGGTTGACGATCTCCAGATCCAGTGCGTTGCATCCTGCCGAGAGTTGTAAATTACGTCTTAACTGTTGAGCGTTCAACTGTTAGAGCAGCAATTAAATTTTAATTTAATAGCCCAACGAGGCACAATGCAAACAAAGGGTGTATATCTGTACTTCATATGCGTTTTGAGGCCCTAGAGCGAACCGTAAATAGGTTGCAGGATAATAATGTGCAGTCACTCGCAGCAATAAGCCCTTATTTTTGCTTTTGCAATTTTTTTTCTGAGATTTACAGCTTAATTTACAATTTAAATAATTCAATATTTCTAATTTATACAGACTATATAAAAACATCTCAGTGCTGAAAATACACCAATAAATTAGAAATCACTAAAACACAAATACATGTACCACATTGTCAACGTTTTTATAGTCATTGTCAAAAAGTACAAATGAAAGGAGTATAAACAAATCTAATTTATTATAATAGCAAATAAGAATAAAGTAGGCACTTAAATAGTTTATCAATGAAAATAAGCATATTAACTATGATGGCACAAATTATTCAAACGACTCCGGTAAGCACGTACTCATAGCCACTTTGAGACTCAAGTCGTTGGGATGAGTCGGTAAAAAGTGAGCGGCTTTAGCGGCGGCCATGATAGGAAGAAAAAGAATGCGAAAAATACGAAAAGTGACGCTGATGATAGTGATATACAAGATAACAAATTTGAGCGCCTGGCGTTTCGAAACTTCCAAAGGTGGGTGGGTATACATTCATTCGATGGATCTCTCTAACGCCGTGCGTACTGAAGAAAAGAAGCCGCCGAAGAAGTGAAAGAAACTCTCGTTCCTTTATGGGTCAACGAAATGATGTCCAGCTCGAGGATATCCAGGTAAGCCAGATCCCCTTTAAATTCCTGTATAACCTGATTCCTATCCTGTCGGCTCAGGGATACGATTCCCGAACAAACACATTACATAAAATTAAAATATACATAAAATCAATAAACAATTAAAGAAAATGTATCATTTAATAATGAATATTTTTATTTTTATTATATTTCTTACGTGTTAACGGAAGTAAACTTTGTAAAACTTTTCTAATAAAATAATAATACTCGCTTATTCCAACCCACACATCACCGTAGACTTATTAACAAACTAATTAAAAGTTTGTTTTTGTATACATGATGTATATTTTACAGGTACCTAAACCTTACGTGTCTGCGTAGGTTGATATTTAAATGAAATTTTCACAATTTATCGTTCAATAAATCCGTAAAGAAAATTAAATTGGTTTGCGTACGAGAATATTTTATTTAAAGAATGAACATGTTGAAATACCGCCGATATACTTTTCGTTCATTTGTAGGAATAAATGTAACAGTGTGCATACATATTTCATTTACAGCTGACCAAAAATATAGAAAACATTCTACGTTCTCAGTTAAAATCTGCGGTTACAATTTTAAATAAGAAGTTAAAAAAGTATACTGAAACCTTGTTTCAATTTTATTATTTTATTATTCAATGCACATATACACACAAAAAAATTATATCTGTCTGTTTTCAATGTAAACCTACACCTATCGACTTAACCAATTTTTGTAAAGTTGCAACACTGCGCAAACATATGCCACCCCATTTCCACGTCATACTTTGTGTTAAACTGAATGTTACCTGTTGTTTACAATTATATTTATTACTAGCCCTACACCCGTGAAAAATCACGGAACCTTATATTAAAATGGTTCACGTCTTTGCTAAGTCCTATATGTACGGTATTTTTGACGACTCGCTCACCGGTAACAACGTTTTTAAGGTGCGGCCGGTTCGAGTGTGCTGGCCCGAGGTTCAGGCCCTATCTCTGGCCGCTTAATGTCGTTTTTTTAGCCGTTAATTCGAAAGAAATAACGGACATTACGGACAGGCAGACAACGAAATTATTATATTTATTATTATAGTAGTTAGATTCAGTCGTTGGAAAACAGGGCTTTCACCTAAATCCATATCTTAAATTATATATAAACATGAGTACGACATCGCTGGATACGAACCGTTAGATTTTTCTTTGATCAATTTTGAAGTTTTCTAAAAAAATACCTATCTTAACCATATACCTACTTTATATTAAAAATAAACTCTGGTATCTACTCGTTGAAAGAATCAGGTAAATTTAATCAATGTGTGAGAGGAAATTATATTTCCCGTTTTTTTCCAGGTCTAATATTAACATCGCGAACGTAGGCGATATTCTTAGGAGATTTTCAGAAATGTTATAATGAAATTTGATAAGAACTGAATGAGTTTTCGTACCCATATACTGATAAACTTATGGAAAAACCTCTTAACGCAGTGAAATTTCGGGGCCTCCTTGTCGTGATCGAAGAAAGTGAAAGTGAAAGAAAAATTAACAGTGAAAGTTTCAGGATGTTTAGTCACGTAAAAAACAATAAAGTAAATTGTTGTAATCCTCACTCGATGGCGGAGAAGTAATAAACATACTTGTAAATTATATAGTCAAAATAATTTTACACATTTTTTTTAAATGACGTTTGGCTTATCACAATGGACATTTTGTTATCTATGTTTACAATAAACCTCATCCTGGCGATATTACAATAAATTGCTGTTCCGGGTATAAAAAGTTTATCTAAAACACCAAACTTTGAATTGTTGTATCTTCGCAACCAATCAAAATAGAGTTATGGAGCAAGTTTTGAAACTTTTGTGATCAAAATAATCTACTCAAAATGATTTTATCGTACGTATCTTAGATGCCAAAATATCGAGGAAGAAATACCATGGCAAATATTGCAGAAGGGCAAAATTAAATTGTGCACAAATTACGTATATGAACAACACACATATAAAACGACATAGGTAGTATTTCAAGAATTCTTATTTAATTTTTTATTTCTCATTAACTTCACATTACAAATATGGTGCAACAGAGCTAATCCACAGTTCTTTACAGTTTTCCTGCTTCAATCATTAGTCGAAAATGTTCAAGTACCTAACAGTGTCCTAATGTCAATCAATATTTATGAAGATAAACGACTTCAAAGGTTCAATATTTCTGACTTATCTTCTGTCAAATGATGGAATATCATTTAAGTAACTTGTATTCAATATTAAAAGTACATTCACATCATACAAGTCAAATAAAATTACTCAAACCTCGCAAACAATCCGACAATTTATTAAATCTTGTCAAGGTTTTAAGAATTTTATTTAACTTGTATTGAAGTGTGTGAACTTTTAATATTAAATATTAAGTTACTTTAATGATGGTCCATCGTTTAACATAAATAGTGAAAAAAATGCAAACTTTGATGTCGCATGCCTCCTTAACCATTGATATTACGACATTGTTGCTTGAACATTTTCTACTGATAATTTAGACAAAAACCTGCCTGTAAAGTATTGGGGACTACTTCTGCTGCACCAGGACACACACACTCACTTACACTAGGGAATCGGTATGGCTATGTCGAAGTTAACTAAAATTTAGAAGAAATCTCTCAATCATCTCAAGGAATGTGAGGGCGATTAAAACCTTTATGTTTTCCATAGCTCTCTGTAGAATCGAAACTTGGATCATGATTGACGCCTTCGAAATGTGGTGTTGGCGTCGTTTGCTGCAAATACCGTGAACTACGAGACGAAGAATACCTCAATTATTCAGAAACATTCCATTGGCATGTTACTAGAAGAGGGGTAACATTCTGGAGAAACTATTAATAACGAGATTGTACAAGAATGGAAAGTGAGAAGTTAATCTTAAGTCGCAGTTTTCGCAGTTCTTTCTAAAGAAGCAGAAGAAAGAACCACGATGCTCAGTAATGAGTCAATGATGATTAACCGCATTGGTAGACAGATAATCCGCAATGCGGAAGTGTGAACGGAAGCTTCCCACCCAACCAGAATCTTACAGTTTTTAATGTATTGCATGGCAAAAAAGTTAAAACAGGTACAGAGTGAAAGAGGTATATAATTAAATTATATTTACAGTAATGCACTGAGGTTTGTTGAATATCTTTACGGGCGAAATTGTTTATACGATTATTGCTTGTTACTAGTCCAACGATTGGCATTTTAAAGTAAGTTGGCTTGAAATGATTAGGAACGACAGTGTAATGACCCAGATGCAAATGGAAAAATGAACTTCAAGATAATCTAAATCCGAAAATTACATTTTAGCCATATCTTGAGGCATCCTGAGAAGTACCAGATCCTGTTCTCATCATTCAAGGCAAAATTGCGAGAAGAAGAGATCCTGGAAGACGAAAAACTTAATGCGTTGATTCGGAAAATTATTGATTTATATGATCGCTAACGACCGATTACCGTACAAGCGCTGGAAGATGAGTAAGAATTGTTTCCAGTTTAATTTATTCCTATATGAATTATAAACGTACTGAAATAAAAAAAGTTCATTTAATAATGTGGATACCTACCTACCCCGGAAGTGCTTTGGGGGAGGATCGGGGTGCAACCGGCCATTAATCAAGTGCCACGGGTGACGGTTTACCATCACAATGGCCGCGCGGGCCCGATACTCCCCCGCATTGTCAAGTCAATGGGAGATATTTGGCAACAATACAGGACCCAACAAATACATTTACCTTTTGTAATCTAACCGTGGCGAAAAGAGAAAAGATCACCTTTATTAAGGGAGGACCGCATCCATTAATAACAATTAATCAAACTCTGATGGCTATTGGAGCATTAATTGATTACGTTTTTATCCGACTATCTGTGAGTTGGCACTTTTAGAAGCGAGGGAACGTTATTGATACATTAAAAATGCTAGTTGTTGTTGCATGTCTGAATATTAAATCATCAAGATATTATTTGACAAGAGGTCTCTATTGTCAGATTGTTTTTTATACGTAAATGCGGTAATCCCTCGCTTCACGAATTCTACTTGTCGTCGAGTAGTTCATAAAATGAATACGGAATAAAAGATTGGACAGTATTGTGGTGATCATGGGCCAGCGCAGCGGTTTAAATTTAATTGGAGAGGGCCAACCAATCAAGGGTTGAAAACGAAGCAGCGGCTTTGTACCCCGCACTGCTGCCTCATTCCGCCCTTGACTTTTCAATCTTGTAAGTGTAAATTCAGTTGTATTCTTAATTCGTCCACAATATATTCAGTGTCAGCAGACAGTTAGTCTAATTGGTTATATCTTGTACCTCTCTTACACGTTTGCCACACTTTGCATGACATTTGCATACATCACGTGACAAGTTCCGTAAACACCGAAAAATTCTGTAGGTCAAATCTGAATTCTTCCTTACTCTAACCAAATTGGTGGTCCTCTGTCTGATGATGTGGTAACTTTAACAACTATCCAAAGAATCAATGTTGAGTCGTTTGATGATTGTTAATTATTTAAATAGTAAAAATCAATTGTATATTGTGCTTTCATGCATACAGAGCTGGTCAAAAAATATTTACACACATCAACAAAAGAAAAGCCTCTGTTAAAGTTGTAATATAAAATAAGTATTTTGTAATGAATTTAAGTTCTTTGTGACTTCTACATTTACAACAAGTATTCAAAGTGATTTTACTAAGACTCCAGTGATATTGATGCATTTTTAATTTATTTTTTTTCATTTTCGTTTAAATTTTTTCTCAAAGCACGGCGAATATAGCTGATTTTCTATCATACTAAACATCTTTTGGAGTGCTTCATAGAATAGAATAAATACACAGAATGAAATAGAAAAGATTAGCATGGCCCCTGCGCAAGAATGACCCGTGAAATCATAAAGCGAAGAAAGGAGGGATAAATAGTTCGAGTCTTGAGCTCTATGCTCAAAAATGATGACGTGGAAACTGCCCGAATCGAAATTAATCTTGTGCATATTACAAATAGTACCGTGGATTTCAAATTTATCACAAATATTTATGTTCCATTGTCAGACGTATTTGTGACTCTATTGCAAATTCGCCTCTTTATCATACTTCAACAACATTCACACATTTATACTACAATTTTAAAATGGTCATTGCGCTCCTTAAACGAAAGCCGTGCCCTGGAATTTTGGTCGATTATCCTGTCTATCGCGTTGTGAGTCTAGCATTTATGTGAGGAAAGATATCTTATGAGATTACGTCAAACTACATTCCAGTGTCGTAATTCGATTCAACTCCCAAAAAGATAAAAACTGCTGAAGTGTGTTTACATTTTTTGGCACCCTCTGTTTATAAATGATATATTAGATATCTCAACCTACAACAAGGAGAGCCTCGTGGTCTGTGTGCTCAAAACTGCATGTTTAGATCGGCTTATACAGAAAGTATGGGAACACACGATTCAAAAAGAATATTTACTTTGTATATTACACTTTATTTACAAAGTACGCAATGAAGGTATACAAATCATAATCAACGATTCGTGTTAGTTACTTGGGAAGTTTACGTGATGTTATGTTCAAATGGTTACGATATGTCGTAATCGGTCAGACTCCGCCTCGATCTGCAGCCGGCCCCATAGTGGTTGCATATGCGCAATGTTTTACTGCGAGTTTTCGCTGTATTTCATAGATGGTGGTGTAAAAACGGCATAAGAGTTTACGATTGGTAGTAACAGATCAAACCAATTTTCAATGCAACCTTCCCTACTATCTCTATAACAACCATATCTTCCATAGGGTATATTCTCAGTAAAGTAAGCAGGTACTTCAAAAATTGTAAAAATGTCAGGTGCGAAAAATATTATATTTTTGACGTTTATAGCGTTGACTTTGTGGTTGGACATAATTATTAATTTGAGAAAACTAACAAACTTTGTACAATGGCATCGAATTTTTTATTGTTATTTTAAAAAAATACCTTTATATAAGACATTTCAGGCATTTTTCATATGTATATAAATATATATATTTTCATATGTATATAAATATATATATTTTCATATGTATATAAATATATATATTTTTTTAAATTATAATAAAATGGATGCCCTTAAGTACAAGTGTGCATTTCAGTCATTTTTCAAATATATGGAGGTGTTTTCTAAAAATAACAATAAAAAATTAATGCTCTTGAGTAAAAGTGCTCTGTGTAACGTTAAAAACGTAGTTAAAGGAAGACCTTAATTATCCATTTAAAAAACGCAATGAAACTAAACTATTGGTAAAAATACTACACTATCTATCAGTGTGGTTTATACAATGTTTATTAGTTTTCTTAAATCACAAAATATACCGTCTTTAAAAAATTTTATAATAATTTACTTCTATTGCATATTAATTTAAAAAATAATCATTTTGATCTCACCATGACTTCTCACGCCCACGAAATTCCTCTCTCTATGAGTTGTAATATTTGATAGAGTAAGAAATTTGAAGTAAAATTTCCTTTGGGTACTGGTACTTATTTTCAAAAAATAAGTAGTTATCCAATTGTCGCATATTGAATACCCTAAAATAATTATCTTTGTAAGCCATATTAAACAACCACAGAGGAAGGCTTTCTGAAGGAAGGAAGGAGATGATTGAAGCTGTTCAGGCTTTCGCTTTTTGGCTTTTATATCTTAATTGAATATCGTATCTTGATCAAGAGAGACGTATTCGTTGATGCATTCTGTGTAACTCTTATTTGAAGCAAAATAAATTGAGAATTAAAGTAGTAAGGTACACCATAAATTACTTTTACTCTATCGTGCCTCAACATTGTGCCTTCGTTCAACAAACATTGGATATCATATCAACAAACATTGGACATCATATCAACAAACATTGGATATCATATCAACAAACATTGGACATCATATCAACAAACATTGGATATCATATCAAAAAACATTGAATATCATGTCAATAAACATTGGATATCATATCAACAAACATTGGATATATATTAAACAACAAAACTGCTCTATGGTAGACTGATTAAATTATTGCCTCAGGTTTCTCAGGTAAGATGTCCTTCTTCCAGCAATTTTTTCTCTATTATGAGATGTAGCATCTAAAGCCTAGAGACCAAGACAATATGGGTTCGATTTTGATTAACTTTTTATCGATAAATTCTTAGAATATATTGTGTCGACTCTTTTACTTTCTGGGTAGCACCAGCATCTGACTCGTGAATAGCTTTTCCATCATCATCGCATCTAAAGCATCTTCCATCCAAGAAGCGCTTGAAGCTTCAGAAAAATGTGAAGTTCGCTTGGAGCAAGGTTCGAACTATAGGGTGGATAATTGAAACCCTCGTAACAAGAGTTACCAGATCTGATATTTATATGGATTTACTAAATGTTAGAGATATATGTTTTATTTCATTAATTGTTTTAACTACATTACCGACCACATCACAAGCAAGTTCATCCAACCTTTATACACATGAAAAAGATATTTTGTAATCATGATATTAATCTTTGATTACGAAGCGAATGGTCAGATGCTAAGTCTTCTCAGTATTGTTTTATGGAATGGAAGCATGGACGCTTACCGAAAAATTGATAAGGGGATTTGAGGCATTCGGGATGTAGAATACAGAACATACTCAAAATAGGCTAGATGGACATGTTTATGGTATGGTTTGGATGAATAAGGAAGAATAAGTAATTAAAACAATAAATATCTGAAAAATTCAATATCTCAGACATGTGGTGAGACATTTAGAGAAGTACGAGAAGTCGGAGCTCTGGAAGAAGGAGAAATTTATGGCTGAAAAACCGATGACATTGGTTTGGCCAGTCGCTGTAGAGCAATCTCGGGCCACAGTTAATAAGTAAGTAAGTAATAAGTGCTAATTGACAACATGATAGTCAATGTCCATTAAACGAATAAGGCACAAAAATAATAATGACATAAAGCGGAATGAAAATACTTAAAACACAGATACAAATATATAAAGATAAATATAATATAAAATAAAAAGCAAGTATAAAACAAGCAGAATCATACGGAAAATATAATATAATAGATATTCAAAACAAAAAAATAATATAGAGTGAAAAGCAATAGCATAAGCTTAGAAAGTCACAATATAATAAAAATTTTGCATAACAGTTAGTTATCTCACTCTACCAACATTCAAAACTAATACAAATCAATTATTTAAGTCCAACTTGACAAATACTAGTAATCTTTCAATACACCTTTTTATTATTAAAGAGGTCAAGTTGCTCTTATCTGTTTGCTAGTCTAGGAAGCCTTTGCAGTGAGGAATTAAAGACGTAGTTGGCAGCTGCAGTTTCCATCATTCTAACATCCAAGAATCACATTATTTACCTGAAAAATAAACCTCTCGCGTCTTTTTTGTTCGGTTATTGAATTAATTACTTTCCCGGTCATAGCACCTACTCGCGCTGGCCGGACTGTACCTGTCGGGAACTAATGAAGACATCAGTAAGGCCGGCGAGGCCGCGAGGAGCAGAAGGCCGTAACTCCCGCCCGCTTGTGGCGCCCTTCGGGACGGATATATTGTTAATAACAATTGCGTTATAACTCATCAACACTGCGTTAATATAAATACCGTACATGCTTTGATCAGGGATTACAAACGGACAGGACCCCGGTATTAAATATCGGTTGCTTACTTTACGACCGTGTGTGTGGTGATGCAGCACTTCTTCGTGTAATTTGTGTATTTGAAATTAACACCGCGAAAATATCGCCATCGAATATCTTAAAGAGAATAATCTGTAATTTACTAGTATTTATTTATACACGATGATACAAAATTAGTAGACATATACACAAAACAGTACATAGTATGGACCTGGAATCGATGATTTTATGTAAGTTGAAAAATTTCGAGATTTATTCATCGCTCAATTTTCAAACGCGTTTTACCTGAAACCATGTTTTGAAAATCGGTGACCAAAATACCTCGGCATCCACGGACTGCAGGTGGCGGTAATAAAAATACAACTCGCATACGAAACAAGTTGTGTATTTGAAACATATACAAGGTTATTTGGAAAACATTAATAACCTCAGAGGACTATATTCCTGCCTCGATTATGAGTCGAAAATATTCGAGCTATCATGACCAACCAATGTAATGATAGTCCAATGTTTCACAAAAAAGAAGTCAAAAATATTGAAAAATAATTCAAACTTTTATGTCGCATATCTCCATGATATGCGACATCAAAATTTGCATTTTTTTTCAAACTTTTTTTTTCTTTTTTGTGAAACATTGGACTGTCATTACAGTAACTTATATTGAATACGAAAAATTTATTCGTTACAACACAAGTTAAATAAAATCATAAAAGCCCTGAAAATTTTCCATTTGGAATGTTTTCCAATTGGAATTCAAAGGTTTTTATTATTTTATTGGACTTTTATTAAAGTGAATGAATTTTTAATATTCGATATAAGTTACTGTAATGATAGCCCAGTGTTTTACAAAAAATATGTCAGAAATATTGAGAAAAAAATGCAAACTTTGATGTCGCATATCTCCATAACTATTGATATAAGGTCATGATAGCTTGAACATTTTGGACTCATAATCAAGGCAGGAATATAGTCCTGCGAGGTTATTAATGTTTTCCAAATAACCGTGTATACGACTTCCAAAAATTTGATAGATGTGGTAGTGTATCGTCGCTGTATATATAATAAATCATATGTGCAGTTTAGTACATTCTGAGATGAATTTTTTCATTTAAATTAAAGTCTGCCTAGTAATTATTTAAAATATTTTTTTGTATAAATCTAGTCTGTGCAATTATTTTTTTAAACAGTTTTATTCGTTTATCTCAGAATGTACTAAAACGTCACATAGGATTAATTATATAAACCTACAGCGACGATATCATGCGTGGAAATGGTGAACGTTACATTGTGTAAAGGGATCGCTTATGCCATTATGAACTAATCAATCCGTTGATAATGGCATAATCTGCCGAAACCATCATTGTTTTGGATAAAAAATATTAAACTCTAAAAATTTGTGTGTTGATTTTTTAATTCTTTACAAAGAAGTTTAAATTGTGTTTCGAGAAAAAATTTTACATTCAATTTAATGTTTTATGTATACTATAATGTTAATGAAATGCTTTATCAATTCCAAAGGTCATAGCCACCGTATGACTACATAACGGGTACACGCACAACAGAAGAGGGTCACCCACAGGGCCTCGATATGAAATACAATAAAACGTGAATTGTTTTTAAATATTAAAGGTTGTTATTACGGTCGTTAGACATACTTAACTGTAATTTCAGATATTTTATACGCACCGTATGTATTACCGAGAAGCGAATCTCGACGTTTCGTTGGATACTTATACAGTTACAAACTATCAAGTATTTGGCGCCTTGTTCTAATGACACTGATTCAACCCTTGAGAGAAGTCGCAGTAAAATCCGCCGACGTAACTAGTACGTATTGTACACTGGCGACCTCTATTTAGAAGAAGAGAACACTCCACAACAAAGTGCATACAATTTACGCCCTAGAAAGCAGCACCTTTAATCCGTCCGACCTCCATCTCCGCGGGTAAGGGTCGTCTTCCTGATGACGTTGGATAAGTATCCAACGAAACGTCGAGATTCGCTTCTCGGTAATACATACGGTGCGTATAAAATATCCGAAATTACAGTTAAAAATGTTTTTAAATACTTTAAATAGTACAACACAACAGTTGCTATTTCAATTATTTTTATTTTTAACGCCCAATTGCTGTAACCAAACGCATCACGAAAATACGCCGGCTTGAGAAAATCACTGAATCTGGAAGTCTAGATATGAAAAGCCAGAACCCGCCTCACTGCAGCCATTTGAACACCATATTCATGTACCTACGACATCACAAGACATTAAAATGTCAATCTTAGCTAAAATCAATTAGAAATTAATGATAAATGAATGTTTGTTTAACAAGGGCCGTAACTTGGAGACCACTACCCCATCTGTGGACGACTAGCCGAGGGCGCCGATGGCCGCGCCGGTCCAACGCAGCCAGCATGGGATTGAAACATCAACATTATTTATGGCGGCCGCTCGCCTGTGTACACAAGCGAGCGGGACCATATTCATTAACCCGGGGAAATCATCAAGCCATGCATCTTCGGCCGCAATCAGCGTAAAATCAATTATCAAACTTCTCCGTGAAAAATCACGCGGCACCCTCGTCACGAGGCGGGAACTTCAAAATGAGCGGGAAGTCGAGTCAAAATGGCGCCCGGCTCTGTGAGAAATGGAGTCATTAACGAGATATTGCCGCACAACTACCGCTTTTGTCAGAGGCGAAGTTATGCATTATTTATTTGCACAGCGCGAATAATTATCACAATATGTTGGGTAACAGAGTCAACTAGAGTTTAGAAAGAAAACGTAAATGCATGCATCATATTCGCGATAACAATTTAGTTCTCATACACTTCCATTATATTGGCTTTGAGAGGTTTAATAATAAATTAATTTATGGAGGCTCTAACCGGTTTACGAGTTCACATTATCATTAAACTCCATTCCCAGTGAAACGAACAAATCTAGCTGCGGTCCGAAATGTTCTGAAGTGCGCTTGCTTCGCTGTAGCTAACAGGGATACATGTATGATGCACGACTCGGCGCCAGGATTCTCTGTCTTGAACCAACACACTCCACTCGAAGACAGCAACATGGAAAGCCCAGATCTTCTCGCATTGTCGTACCACCTTATTCTGGTCGACGTCCAATTGGTACGGCTCATATCACGTCCTGCATTATACGTGTCCAGCCCATTTGCATTTGGATCAAGATCAAGACCAAAACTGATTATCTGTCCTCGGCCTATATATTTTTAGGAGAATTCATCTTTCATAAACTTGCATTTTTACTTCCGAGAATTTTATAAAAATCTATATCTCACAAGCGTACGTTAAAGCAGGAATTATGTAGATGAATACTAACTTTACTTATATACTTAAACATATTACTAAAAATTATAGTACAAAACAATGAATCTATTTATTTCTGACAATACCATTTTCTTGCAGCAACAAAGCTCTGTGACGTGATTATCCATTCAACATAATGTTTTATTTATTTTACTAAGAATATTTATATCCAATTTAATGGTTTGTGACATAAAACTATTATCATTTTAATAATTTTTTTATCCACATTTTCAGTTTAATTAATTATAAATACATTTATTTACCAAATACAAAAAATTTAACTAAAAATTCACTATATTCAAAACCATTTCTTCATAGGACATGTCTGAATGCATGTATCCCTGTCCTCAGGCCTTATATGTGGGGTATAAAAGCAAAAGCAGCAATATCCAAAAAAAATTAATGCACTATAGAGGATTACTAATTTATACTGTACTGAATTTGAGATTTTATTGGAAACGTAGTCTATTAATTTTAGGAAACATGATTTTGGAAGGGTTAGATACATAAAATATAGAATTACATTTTACATTTTAAATACATTTTAAATAACTGACTGCATTCAAAACATTTTTTTTTTCAATTTTTGGATTTTTCTGCCTTTGCTTTTATATCTTTGAAATAAATAATACGCCACTAATAAACTAGATTCTAAATCACCAAATTCCAAAAGTCTGAATGTAATCTTATACGGATCAAAAGGTGTAATTTGTTCACAGAAATGTATAATTTGACACCCAATTACACCGGCGCCCGCCGCTATCACACTTCCCCGCGATCCCGAAATACGGCCCTGGGCAATATTAGCATCTTGGATGATCGATAATTGAAATCTTGTTATTCCATTAGCATTTTAATCCATATTGAATTACGCTCAGACTCCTTGAATTTGCATAAAAACTTTTCGTCTGGAATATTTTCGATCGAATTTGCATTCTATCCGCTTCCATTCATTACGTCTAGACAATTCCATATCTTTGATAAATGTTTTTTTTTTTAATTTTAATCTGAGAATTAATTGAATGTTTTAAAAATAGAAAATAATAATATATTTATAGCGCTATTTATTCATCAGAGAACCAAGAACTGAGTTCAAAGAACCGTTGAATTTATTTATTGAGGAACTTTAACAGTGTAAAGTTTTACTACATTAGATCATATGTACCTATAATTAATTATAAAAATCTAAAAATATTTAAACGCAGTATAAAGGTGATGTCACAGTTTCAATATTGAAATTACTCGTAAATAAATTGTTGAAAAAAAGAAATGCACTGGCGTCAAGTCAATTTCAAAATGCTCTGTCTATTGTATAAAGCTTTAAAATAGATGTTTGTAATTTAAAAAATATGTTTCTTTACTTTGTAAAACACACACACACAATATGAGTTATTAAATATGTATACCTGATGATCGAAACTATAGTTGTAATTTAATAACTCATATTGTGTGTGTGTATTACAAAATCCTCTCGAAACTATAGTTGTAATTTAATAACTCATATTGTGTGTGTGTATTACAAAGTAAAGAAACATATTTTTTAAATTATAATGTTGCACCACGAAGTATCTGCCAAATCTTTCAATGTATGTTTGTATATTAAAACTTACATTATAAATTCAGTGATAAAAAAAAAAAAAATATTTGTTGTTTTAAAACCAGAATTAATTTTTTTTCAATTGATTGAGCATCACTGTAGATTAATTAGTTTATTTTCATGGAATCATTTTTAAATTTGATTAACATAGTCATACGGCATTATATTTTGTGTACGTAGCTAATGTACAAGCATCTTTATTTATTTTTCCTTATATCCGTCAGGTGCTGCCGATAAAAGACGAAACCACGAAGCGCGGCGTAGAACGACAGTCGCCTTTTGGCTACGCTACTTGGAGGGAATGTATAATATCCCCGGCGTTTTGACTTAAGGGAAGGATTGTACATCATGGAATGAAAGAGTGCTTGGCTGTATTTTTGATGTTTATTTCTGCCAGAGTTAAGTCCCGGGAGCCAGTAAAAGTGTTCAAGAGCTAGAGTAATGAAATGATGATGACTGAAGCAATAGCGAGAAGTACCATTTACACAGCCCGTTGACTCTTTCTTTGTTCCCCTTCCAGTCGGGAAACCTTATCGCTAACCGGTGGACTTTGAACGTCTGGATTACGACTGGAATTACTTAGGTCAGTAAATCCAGACAATGGATACAATTGGACAACGGAAATTGGGTAGTCCAATGTCCTGTGGTCAAGGCTCCCAAGTACGGCAGATGCAATTCCCATTCTGGTATGCGGAACTCATCCAGGTGTAATAAATTAATAAAAAATTTCCTTATATTTTCACACATGCATCTAGACATATGCGTAAACTGTATTTTTTACTACCGTAAAAATTAAAATCACAATCTTAGTTAAAAGTCATAACAAAAAAATGATACACGCTTCGTTTAAAGTATACATATCAAATATATTTTGCTTTGCTCAGCTCAACTAACGATATCAAAAGATTCTTAGCGCAGTGTAACGTTACCTGCTTGAGAATAATACATCTATATACAATCTTGAAATATACATGTGTACAAATGAACTCATGCATATTAATTATTGACTATGGTGTAAACTATTATTATTATTATTGCAAAACATCAACTAACAGGTTAGGTCAATAAATCTGAGAACAGCATGAGGTACCCCTTGTACTTTTTAAGGTCAAACGCTTCGAGTTATTTTTGTAAAATATTTTGGCCGTGGGATATTTGGTTTCATTTATATTCCAGGCATTTAACATAAATATCATAAGTTTAAATTAATTGACAATCCTACATTTAACAGAAGGTGAGTATGAAAAATCAAGATATATTATAGATACTCATGGCGGCGAAGCAAATTTTTTATACGGGAAAGTAGGTAAGGAAATCTTTTTGGGTGTCCAAAGGGCTTACGACCTATCGTATGGTTGATGGCTTAGGTGATGATATATCTTGTCATTTTTTTGTATAGCTATTGTTTCTATATTTTAATACACAACATGTTAATTCTGTATAAACTTGTAAGATGGTCTCTATACTATTTAATATTCATGTTTAATCTGATTGATATTTGTAAGTAGGTACCTACTGTTAGTTTCCCGTGAATAAATAAATGAATAAATTTATATTTAAATACTTTGGGGAAATATCAATTTCGGAATTCGTATATTCTCACACATGGTTGTCGATTTCTTAGGTTTCAATAACACAATTACAATGTTACTCATGACTTTTTAAAGCAGGACAACAAATATTTTATCGTTTTCGGGGAATATTCTTTATACATTACCCACTCCTTCACCTTCTCTTCTTTCGGTTATTATTACGCAATTCTATTTATTGGTAAATACAATATACACATATGAAAGATGGCCACAGCGAGTTAA